>JAEUYN010001422.1:0-101612 GCA_018257835.1 Euura lappo
TCAAGGATACTTAACTATAGAAGGATGCCCAGATCCGGCCGTTGACGCTGATTGGCTAGTCAGTTGTGACGTAGCGCTAGACCCGAACTCCGCGGCACAACCAAAATAACGGCTACATATCATTCATTTCTACAGTTTTATGTCGTTCTGACCGTAAAAACTATTATTGGAGGCTATTATTTTCGGAATTAAATATATTAACATGCTTTTAGGCAAATTAATCGCAAGAACAAACACATATATGTATATATTTTACCGAGATATTCAAAGGAATTGGAAAGAATTACGTATGGCATGCAATATTAATTTCAACATCTCTCGTAACGTTGGGTATTACTTTGTGTATGTACATATAACACAATTTGGATAATACTTAGGAAAAACGGATTGGATAAACGGATTGACAAGGATTGGGTTTCATTAAGATTTTAATCACACAATATGTAAACCAAATCGTCGCCTTAGTATTTATTTGCCCTACCGACTATTTTCTATTATGTTAATATAATATATTGTTGAATTATTATAAACCATACATATTCAAAAATATTTTCATGTGACGTATTATAAATTGAAATTTTTTATTATATTAATATAATATAATATTGAATTATTATAAACCATACATATTCAAAAATATTTTCATGTGACGTATTATAAATTAAATTTTTCTATTATATTAATATAATAATATAATATTGAATTATTATAAACCATACATATTCAAAAATATGTATGGTATGTATGGTTACATTCAAAAATATGTATGGTTAACCTCAAAACACTGTTGTCACGAGTACATTTATTCGAAAAACATGGCACTAGCAAACGTTTACAACACAACAGAATATTATTTTAACGTAATCCACGGGATAACCTAGTTAGAATGGAGTTACCACGATGAAAATGATGTAAAACCGTGAAAACCATACCTACGGCTATGGATAAGAGGTCTACGACGGTCTAGCGCTACGTCATCGGTCTACCCCCACCACCGGACCGGCCGTTAACATTGCGCTTATGGGATCTGGGCATCCTTCTATAGTTAAGTATCCTTGGTGTGCAGTGACGTGAATCAGGGAATACAGGCACAGGGAGCGAACAATCAGGATCGCCAGCCCAAGCGGTCAACACGAGACCCAGGGCACGCGAAGTCCGAAGTGCAGAAAGTGAGGTTAGGAAGGGCACAGAGGTTAGAAATTTGGGCGCGAAAACCATGGGCGACTGTACCGACGAGGGAAATGAAAGGAGGCCCACCGACCGGGAGACAGCGGAGGTCAGCGCCCACCCGGTAACACCGACGGAGGCTGATAAGGAAGATTGCGAGGAATTCTACACACCGTCGGAAGGTAAGAAGGGAGCGGGGAGACCCAGCAATGCTCAAAGACTGCAGAAATGGGCAAGGGAGAATCTAGGCCAGAAGCCGGGCCGCTGGGGGTCCTTAGAATCCTTCAAGGATATTCAGGAAACACCGAAGCTGACGAAAAGGAAGAGAGAAGAAGAGGAGAGGGACAAGACCGCCAAAAAAAGCAATAAGACGGGTGAAGAAAAGGAGAAGGGCGAGTCACGGGGCACTCCGGAAGAGACATCGGAGGTACGGAAAAAGGCTGAAGAATGGGAAAGGATGTCAAGAAGGAGCAACCTAACGCGAAGATCACCGGGGAGCGGCCAGCCACCAGAAAGGGCGGAAATAGGAACACGAACATTGGAAGAACCAAGGAACAAGGCGACAGAAGCGGAGTCCCGGGGAAAAGAAGATACGGAGGAGAGTGGGATGGAGAGGCCCACGCAAGGGAACCCGGAAGAAGGCTGGAAGGAAATGAAAGGTTTAATAGGAGCAATGATGGCACAACTGAACCGCATGGAATCGGCTTCGAAAGAGCAAACATCGGAGGTCAAGGCAATCAGAGACGAACTGGAGAACAGCAAAAAAGAACGGAAAGAAGAAAACAAGGTCATAAGAGAGGATGTCGAGGCCATACGGAAAGAAACGGAGAACAACACGGCAGAGATTGCAGCCTGGAGGATACAAATGGAACAAATGGGAGAGAGGGAGAAAAAGTGGAAGGAGGAAAGGGACAGCCTGCTTAAAACCTTGGAAAACCTGAAACAAAAGCTGGAAGCCAAGACGGGAGAGGAGACGTCCGCGGTGGACAGCCAGTGGATACATGGGGTACAGGAAGAGAACAGAGGACTAATGGAACAGATAAAGGAAATGAACCGCAAGATAGAATGGAAGGACAGAGAGGACAGGAGGAACAGAATCGTGATAAGAGGCCTACAGTCGGAGAGAGGAAAAGAGAAGGAAACCGTGGAAAAACTAATCCGAGAAGAACTGGGGTTAAGGTGCGGAGTAAAAATGGCAAGGACGGAGGGCCCGGAGGGGAGAAAGGTGATAATAGCGGAATTGGAGTCGAGGGAGGAGAAGGAGAAGGTCATGGCGGCAAAAAGCAGCCTAGCTCACACACAGATATATATAGACCACGACCGAACAAAAAAAGAGAGAGATACAACAGTCACTGAACATGAGAGCAAAGAGAGAAACGAGGGAAGGAAGGCACGCCAAGGTAGGCTACCAAAGAATAGACATAGACGGGACACGTTACAGATGGAGGGAGGAGACGAGTGAGCTCGAAGTGGAAGAGAGAGGACAGGACCCGCGAGGGAGGGGAGGGGGCAGAGGAAGAGGAGGCAGAGGCCGAGGAAGAGGCGAGAGGACCACGCAGGGAGGGTAATATACGGGACACGGTGGAAACAGGAAGCGGGGAGGGGGCGACTGCCGAAGCGGAGAGAAGGGAGAGGAAAGCGGTGTTCTGGAACTCAGCAGGAATCAGAAACAAGACGGCGGAGTTCTGGGACTATATAAAAGGATTTGAGGTGGTTGGCCTGGGGGAGACATGGCTGGAGGATAAGGACTGGGAGAAGGTAAGAGAAAGCCTCCCAGACGAATACGAGTGGCGGCACACCCCAGCCACAAGAAACAAGAAAAAAGGGAGGGCGGGAGGAGGAATACTGATGGGCATAAGGAACGGAAACGAGCCAGGAAGGGCAGTGCACTGGGAGACGGACGGCAGGAGCTACATCTGGGCAAAAGAAAGACGGGGGAAGGACACATGGAACTTCGCCATCATCTATGCGAACGAAGAAAAGGACAAGACGAGAGAAAGCCTAGACGCAAGACTGGAGGAAAGCAGAGGAGAGATCATCCTCCTAGGAGGTGACTGGAACGCGAGGACGGCAGAAGCAGGGGGAAGGAAGGAGGGGAAAGACGAGGAGAGAAAATCCAAGGACAAAGTAAGCAATAGGGAAGGAGAGGAGCTAGTCAAGTGGGTGGAGGAGGCCGGGCTTTTCATAGCAAACGGCGGGACTCCGACCATCTACCACTAGAGGTAAAGTTAGGGGTAGAAAGGTCGAGGAGGACGGAGAAGGAGCCAAAGGAAGAGACGGACGACTGGTCGGAAGACGGAACGAGATGGTTCATAGAGAAGACGACGGAAACAAACTGGCACACAGAAGGGGATGTAAATGCGGCCTGGGAACACATCGTGCAGACGTTAAGACAGGCCACAAGAAAGAAAACCAGAAGGAGGGGCGGTAACAACAGGAGGGAGAAATGGTGGGACGAGGAATGCAGGGAACATAAAAAGAGACTGAACAACATGGTGAGAGGCTGGAAGAAGGGAAGGATCGACAAGGATGTAATACTGGAGGCAAGGAAAGAGTGGAAAGCGCTTATTGCGAGGAAGAGAAAGGAGGAGAACCAAAGATATGCAGACATGATCAAAGGGCTAAAGACGGAAAAGGAGATATGGGGGGTGATAAACAGAGAAAGGAGAAGCTTCAAGGGGGTAAGCAAGAAGGTGAAGAAAGAAGACTGGGTCTCACACTTCCAAGGTTTACTAGACGGCACCACAGACATCCCGGCGACGACGGAAGGACCGGGCAACGCCACCAATCAGCAGGACTACGAGGGGGACCCAGAAGGGGAGATAACAAAGGAGGAAGTGGAGAAGGCAGTGAGGAGACTGAAAAGGGGAAAAGCGGCAGGAGAAGATAACATTAGAAATGAAGCATGGCTATACGTAGGAAGGGAAGGACTGGAGGCCCTCTGGCGGGTCATAAAAAGGATTTGGGCGGGGGAAGGGATACCACACAGGTGGTCGGAAGGCATCATCACACCAATTTACAAAAAAGGGGATAGGGACTCAGTGGCGAACTACAGAGGAGTCACACTGATGGACACAGGGTTGGTGTTGGATGTCGATCAAGAATTGTCCCTCCGTGATTTTGCTCCTGGTGAACATTGTGAATTGTGTTTTCTCGGGAGCGAGGTCAAGACCTTTTAGTTTCAGCCAGTCATCTATTTTCGCAACTTCCTAGGAAAGTCTGGTGCAAGCTATTTGAGAATCTTTGTCTGTTACATAGATGGCGATGTCGTCTGCGTATTGGAGAATATTTGCCTCCGCACTGGTGCACGCTTCTAGTTATCTTGTGTACGTTGAGTAGAGGATGGGGCTAAGTACTGATCCTTGGAGGAGGCCTTTTCCTGTGGGAAATGGTCCTGTTAGGGTCCCGTTGTTTATGAAATAGTTATTTCTGGCAGAGAACAGGTTGTTTATGAATTGCACCATCCTGGGGGATATTTCTAGTGTTAAGAGTGGATCAATATTGAGGGGATTACGTTATCGTACGCCCCCTCAATGTCCAGGAAGGCTGCGCAGAGATGTTGGTTTTTAGCGTAAGCGATCCTGATGTCCGTGACAATAATTGACAGGTTGTTAAGACACGACTTTTGTTTTCTGAAACCCATTTGCGATTTGGCTAGGAGGTTTTGGTTTTGCAACTTCGATTCCAGGCGATTTTTGATAAGTCGCCCAGCAAGCACACTTGCTACAATCACATCACTATGATATCACGCATTGATTTCACTGATACATCTTTATGTTCATGTAACTGTTATGCAACATGGGTGTATCGCTGTTCCTTTGATGTACCAGGGATGTGGCTGATCTATAACCGTGCAATGTCGCAAAGAGAGAACGATGTCACGTAGTAATGATATCACCCCTGTTCTCTTTCCGTGCTTAGACCAGCATGACATGCCTGTAACATACCACAGATGTTACAATGCGATGTCACCAGAAAGGCACAATTGGTATATGACTTTTACGTTACATCCTTACTATATCTGTGATGTATACATAGTGCATGTAACTGTATCGTAACGTCAATGACAAAATTATATAATATTATACATTTAGTGTAACAAGTGGTTATCTTTTGAACAAGTCAATAATTTATTCTGAACTAGAAATGTGAAAAACTCTATATAATCTTGGAGTCAAAATCGTAGAGAGAAAAATCATCAAATCCTACGAGCGTCAATCATTGTGGCGGAGGGCGAAACATATTAATTGTCTTCCGAAAATGCCAGCGTAATACCTGTATCAATTTAAATGGAATAATTGAATATCTACGATAACGACTTGCACGAGAACGTCAAGCGTGCGAGTCATCGCGGAAGAATTCTAACCTAAAAATGCTATCGATTGAGATCAACGACGCGAGGGAATCTTCGACGACCGCATCTTCGATTATTATTATACCGTCTCTGTCCTACATATACGTTTTACAATTTACGAAAACCAAGCAGTGTTTCAATAAAAGTAAAGTTATTAATTAGTTCGAACTTAAAGTTATTTCACATATTTGAATTTATCGGACGAGGCGAACCAAATTAATTAATTATTGGTACCCACCAAGGAGAGATTCTTCCTCTATTCGAGCGTGCAAACCTTGGTGGGACTGAAAAAAACCTATAGAAAAATCAAATTTTTATTTTTTAATTCTTCGAGTAAAAATTCCCCCGGCCCGGGTTTGAACCGGGACCTTCGCATTTGTACTGCGACGCCTTGTCCAATTAGACCACCGAGGGGCTGAAGGAATCTTTACTCGAAACTTGTATTATGGTATACTAGACACGTCATTGTCCCAGTGTCAGGTGTTTGTTTTTGGTGACTCTATCGTTCGCTATCTTATACATTCACATATTTGAATTTATCGGACGAGGCGAACCAAATTAATTAATTATTGGTACCCACCAAGGAGAGATTCTTCCTCTATTCGAGCGTGCAAACCTTGGTGGGACCGAAAAAAACCTATAGAAAAATCAAATTTTTATTTTTAATTCTTCTAATTGGACAAGGCGTCGCAGTACAAATGCGAAGGTCCCGGTTCAAACCCGGGCCGGGGGAATTTTTACTCGAAGAATTAAAAATAAAAATTTGATTTTTCTATAGGTTTTTTTCGGTCCCACCAAGGTTTGCACGCTCGAATAGAGGAAGAATCTCTCCTTGGTGGGTACCAATAATTAATTAATTTGGTTCGCCTCGTCCGATAAATTCAAATATGTGAATCTATAAGATAGCGAACGATAGAGTCACCAAAAACAAACATCTTAAAGTTATTTATTTATTAGAAAATCGTCCAGTTAGAGGAAAACTTGAAAAAATCGAAACTTGCAGAAAATCGAAGGAAAAACGCATCAGACGAAATTTTTCAATGAGGTGTTTGTTCGAATGATTAATATTTTTAAGAACAATTGTGAATGAATGATTGATATATTCGCGAACAATTTGAACAAACATATTTGTATAAAAGAAACGGAAATTTTTAATTTGATTTATACGTTTTCACCATTTGAAAATATCATACATTTTTTACAAATTCAATGAATACAATTCTGACCGAAGTAAATAATTTCTTCATTGAATAGAAGATCATCTATTAAATTCAATTCCTTACAGATGTTGATTTTTGTTACTGAATTTTATTTGATATGCTGATTTTCCTAAATTTAGATTTAATGAAGTAAAATTTTATTCAACTGAAACTATAGGTAGGATTTTACAATTCCTACGTAACATCGTCCTCTCTTTGCGACATTGCACAGTTACAGATCAGCCACATCCCTGGTACATCAAGGAAACAGCGACACACCAGTGTTGCATAACAGTTACGTAAACATAAAGATGTATCAGAGAAATCGATGCGTGATATCATAGTGATGTAAATGCAGCAAATCTGTTACATAACACCAAGTTTTCGTAGTTCGGAGCACCGCCACATAACATAGCTGCGTAGCATTCTCGAAAGTAAAATGTGCCCAGTGTATAATAGATAGGTGACTGTCCGTAAGCTTATTATGAGCTCGAAATTGATCGCTATATCACATCGTGGGTTATAACTTATGCTTACGATAATTTTTCTTCATTTCAATTTCAGTGAAACTGTTCAATGACAAAAAAATATATATGTAATAATAATAATAATAATAATAATAATAATAATAATAACAATTCATATAGGATATTTGTTTATATCCTATGTATCAGTATAATTTTATTGACAGATAACATGTCACATTTGTGACATGACATATACGTATTTGATACATGGTTTTTGTGATGTAACATTTATGTAACAAGTAATCCACTGGAACATAACAGTTATGTAACTCAGATCTGTACCTGTGACATAACTGCAATGTCGGCATGTGGCGGACATTTTGACATCCATGATCTATAAAATAGACGCTCCCTGTGATGCTGCAGAGACTTCTTATAGAACAAAGTTACATATCTGATACGTATTACTGTTACATGATTTTGCTGTCTGGGGATCGTTCCAAGATTTTTGCCAAGCAGGAAGTGACCGATATCGGACGGAGTTTGATGCTATTTGGTTTGGGGATGAGGTATACCACCACTTCAGTCCAGGAGTCTGGGATCGTTCCTGACTGGAAGAGGTAGTTGAAGATGATTAAAAGGGCGTCGGTAGCTTTGCTTTTTAAGTTTCTAATCGACTGGTAGTCCACCAGGTCCAAGCCAGGGGCAGATTAGGTTTGTAGCCCCGAGATGACCACTTCTAACTCCTCCTTGGTGAATTTTTGTCCTTCGCTTGTAGTGTCAGAGGCCACTTCAAGGGTTGGGGGTTCCGGATTTACTGATATAGGGCAAAGTTCGGCTATTTTATCTTCAAGAACTTTAGTGGGGATGTTATTTCCAGGGGTATTTGTTGAAGAGCCCGACATTCTATTTCTGAAAGCTTTGATTTTGTTCCAAACGTATGCTGGGGGGGACTCCCTGCTCAAGGTTCCACAGAATTGTTTAAAGTTGTTTTTTTTCCTGGTTCTGAGAAATTTCTGGCTTTCAGCATTTTGTTGTTTATGAAGGAGGAAGTTATCTTTGGGTCCTTTTTGCGTATATTGCTTGAGGGCTGTTTTTCTTTCTTCGATGGCTTGGAGACATTCTGCGTCCCACCAAGGGGCCGAGGCATTAGTTCTCTGTGCGTTTGCACCTCGGCTTCCGGTGCGAGTTCCGTCTCCTTGGGGTTTTTTTATCTAGAGTGGCCTAAAGTCTCGATGGCTTTATGCCAACCTTCGGTGCATTCCTGGTAGAGATCGGTAGGAGAGTTGTCGTTCAGATTGTTCAGAATTGAGTCCGCTGTGGTTTCCATATGATCACTAAACACTTCCCAGTTCCTGCCCGTATGAGGGGTTTTGGTAGAGAAGCTAGGGGTCCATTCTATGCGCGCGTTACAGTTGATGGCTATGGGTAGGTGGTCGCTGCCTCTGCAATCGTCCAGTGTAGTCCATTGGAGCAGCATTCCTAGCTGGGGATTGGAAATTGTAATGTCTACCGCAGATGTAGCTTCCCCTGGTCGCCCTATGCGAGTAGGGTTTTTGTCGTTTAGAATGTACAGGTTGAAGTGGTCGACTGCTGTGAGGAGGTACCTTCCTTGTTGGTTGAAACTAGAGCAGCCCCATTCAGGGTGGTGAGCGTTAAGATCTCCTCCTAGAATGATTTGTCCAAGGGCTTCAATTTGGGAGACGAACGATATTCAGTCTGCTTGGTTGAGATAGGTGTTGGGGGGTTTGTAGGCTGATATGATGTGCGTTTCCTTATTGTCAATTTTGATGGTAATGCCGCAGGACTCTATCCTAGGGTCTGGAAGCCGATGAACCTCTGTTTGGGAGAATGGAATCCTGGCGCGAACCAGGATAGCGCTCCACCCCCTCCGTTCTCCTGCCTGTTTTTTTGTACGGTCATGAATCCAGGGATTCGGATGAGTTCGTCTCCTTCTAGTCATGTTTCCGAAAGTAATATTATGTCATTATCTTTGCCCAGGTCTTTCAGTTCGTCTATTTTATATCTAATGCTTCTACAATTCCATTGAATGATTCTCATCGTCCAAAGGAGTGGTGTTGAGAGCGACGGTTACTAGGATTTGATTGATTTGTTCGATACTGAGCGGGCCCGGTGATAATTTCAGAATGTGGTTGACTTTATCTAGGTAATTGTTGATAATGCTTGACGAATCAGAGGAAGGTTTCTTGGCAAGTGGGTGGAGAAAGTTTTTGGTCTGTTCCGGGATGGAGTCAGCTGATGCAAATTCCGACGGACCACCACTAGAGTCGATGGAGTCTTTACGTCCGTTGTCTGGTTCTCCAGCCGGGTTTATTTTGGGACTGGAAGTGACACAAAGGTCTTGGTTCAGGTTATTACGAGATTTTGAGGTTTTGAGGTGACGTTGCTCCTAATGTTTGGTGGTAGAGTTTGACTCTCTTGTGAGTTATTGTTGTTGTCCTGCAGAACCCGTCTGACTATGGGGGCTCGACTGTCTTGATCCTCATTGCGTTGACCTCGTTGGTTTTGAGGAATACTGGGTTGGGTAGGAGCAGACCAAGAGCGTACGGGGGGTCGGGAGGCTCCCAGGAGGTTGGGGAATTGATCCGCGAAAGCAACCGTGCTGTAAGACCGTTGTTAGTGTTCCGCTGCTCTTTCCATTTTGTCCATATGGATAGCTTCTTGGAAGGAGATATTATGCTTTGCCATGAGGAATTTCAGGTTTTGTTGTCTTAGTCTTTCTGGGCATTGTATGAAGTTGGACTGATGGGGTCCTTCACAATGGATACAGAAGTAGTAGTCTCTGTCGCATTCTCCTACGTGATCCTCGCCGCATCTAAGGCAAGTCTTAAAGCGGTTGCGGCACTGGCTTTGGACGTGTCCGTAAAGCATACAGTTGTAGCAAAAGATCACTGGTTGAATGTACATTTCCACGTCGAATTTGACGTGCCAGATGAAAACTTGGGATGGTAGGGTTTCATCTTTGAAGGTGATAGCCACGGTTCTAGTGGGAACGAACCGGGCCTCACCATTCACGATTTGTTTTCTTGTTTTTCTTTGGAGCTCCAGAATTTCTATGTCGCTGCAGATTTCTTCGCGTAGTTCTTCTTCAGAGATATCCAGGTCTACGCCTCTAATTAGACCTAGTTTTTTAATTTTATAGATGGGTATAAAGGCTTCCATGTATTTATCTTTCAGGGTCTGGTCTTCGATGGTATCGTTAGCCTCTACTCTCTAAATTTGAATCAGTGAAAATTTCACTAATTCAATCAGTGACTTGGTATTTCACTGCAGAAACAGTGACTTGAACCCTTTTTCGGTAAAAAAAAAAATGTTTCCGACTTTGTGAGGCAGCAATCTTGTAGGAAAAGAGCCAACGAATCCAATAACCACATTCCCAGATTTCTAGGACGATCCGTTCAAGAGATACGCGTTGTCAAAGTTGGAGAATCTTGTTTTTCTGGCAATAATGGACTTTTTTGACCTCGTTGGACAAACGTCCGACCTAAAGGCCTATTTTGCGGCATTCACCACGACTATCTAAATCGAGTATCAATAGGTTATTTTCATTAAATGAGATTCGTCCGATTCTGGTCAAAATAATTAAATTTACTTTTTCATGAAGTAAAATAATAAGAACCCTTAAAAAGGTCCATTATTTGCAGAAAAATCAAGATTCTCCAACTTTGACAACGCGTATCTCTTAAACGGTTCGTCCTAGAAATCTGGGGATGTGGTCATTGGATTCGTTGGTTCTTGTCCTACAAGATTGCCGCCTCAGAAAGTCGAAAACATTTTTTTTTTACCATTACCCCAAGATTTGGGACTTTTTTGGTCAATTTTGGGTGTTTTTGGCTAATATTACTGTAGGTTTTTGTCGTAGGTCAAATCTGTGGCCAGATTCGTGTTCCTGGGTCAATTTTACACGAAGAAACGGATTTTCAGCCATGTAGTACAAAAAACCTTTGCATAATCGAAAATACCCAAATTCGAGTCAAAAATGTGAAAAAAAACTGTAACTCGGCCAATAAATTTTTTCGGGACATAATATTTTGGCTTTTGACTACTCTCCAGGTAAGTAACATGCTCACAAAAAATCAGCCAAATCGAAGGGGGTGGGTGACAGGCCCGGCTTTTCTTAAATAATTTTGCTCTCAAGGTATCGTTGAGGTGATCGTGGACTTCCATGAGCGAATCTTCTTGATCCGTGGAGTCCAGCGTTCCTGTCCCTCGTTTATCAGGGCCGGTGGTGACCGTTGCCATTTTCCCGTCGAGGTAGAGTTAGTTTTAGGTTGAGAGTTAAAGAGATAGTTTAGATGAAAAAAGGCTAAAGCAGGCGAAAAGCGGGCGGTTTTCTAGAGAGTTGAGTTGACTTACCCTCTCCTATACGGCTTGCTGTGTGAAAAAAAATAGGGAAGATATGCAAGTATGGTAATAACTGATTATTACGCACGAATAACTTCGCGACTCACTCTAACATGCGGCTTCCGCCTATCGACCAAGAGAAACCGAGAGGGTAGACTAGGCAAAGTAGGCGGGGGTGTCGCCATTATCATCAAGACTAATATCCCGTACAATAACATCATCCTACCTATGGAACTTCGACCGACTCTCACTCAAATAGTTCGAATCTCCATAACCTGCAGCAATACGCCGATCAACTTGATTGCATTATATAATCCTCCTAAAAACGTTTTTGCAACTGAAACGATCTCAGCTTTACGACAACTTCCGAGCTCGCTTCTGGTTACCGGAGATTTCAACGCAAAGCACCTCTCATGGGGCTGTACAAAGAAAAACGCGTCAGGGACCGTATTAATGAGGAACCTTACGGACACCTCCGATCTATTCCTACTCGCACCTCCGGGCCCTACCTACATACCAGTGAAATCAAAGGTGTCTCCTAGCACCCTGGACCTGATTATTACGAACGTTCCCGAACTAATCTACAATATACACACCCTGATGACCTCCCCCTCGGACTACCTCCCGGTGAGAGCCAACCTAGCCATAAATCACGTCCCCGAGCCTGAATCGTGTAAGTCTAACTTCAGAAAAATGAACTGGCAATCCCTTCGCACCGAACTGGATCATAACATACCCACCGCCGCCCCAAACCTCGCCACCCAATCAAAAATCAACGAAGCGATTGAAGCCATAACGGACGCAATTGCATCTACTACCCGCCAGCTAACTCCGAACCTCACAACGAGCTTCCCTCTCCCGGAAATCCCCCTCGAGATCCAAACCTTGATCCGCACTAAGAATCGGGAACGGCAACTCTGGCTAAATACACGATTGAGAGCAAACAAAGCCAATTTTCATTCACTCACCAAGCGAATTAAATCTGAGTTAGCCATCTGGAGGCACAAAGTCTGGGCTGGGAAACTCACCAAAATAAATCTCAAAGACAACTCCATATGGAGGCTCGCAAAAAACTTCAATAACCCTAAAACTTACAACCTACCTCCTCACCCTACTGAAAAAGTCCACGTGATAAATGTCATGAAAAAGTAGGAAATTAATCATGTGATAAATTGTATTGTGACGAATATCGATATTTGAATCTACCGCAATATCGATCAACATAGTCTCGACCCCAAAATTTGAGGAGAATAGGAGAACTTGCTCTCTCTACGTCCGGTCAGCGAAGAGACAACACCTATTTCACGCTCTGTTCTAGCACACACAATTCTGATTTCAATTTAAATCGCACATTTCGTCACAAATTTTCATCGATTATATTTAAACCATCAACAAGGACTCCAAAATCTACAAGCAGCACAGAAGAACACGTATTTGGTCTGGCCAACCACATCTCATTTTTAACCCATATATCATTCATTCTCATTCATTAATTTTAAGCTTCATTTTATTTTTAATGTATACACTGTACACTCGTGAAATTGCATCTGAAGATTATGAATTGTGACTTTTGATTTTCTTTCTATACAATATTTACACTAAAGTTTTATATTTATACAATATTTGAAATTGCTCATTTACACCAAAAAACATAGACCTTTGAAATCATTCGTTTCCATAAATAATTAATTTCACCTTAAAGTATAGTTTAATGGTTAAAATTTATTAAGTAAAAGTAGCATTTCGTTACAGTATGCTCTTATGAAAGATTTTAGGTTCACATTTATCACGTGATTTATCTTATGATTTTTCATGTGCTTTCGTACATGGTCTATTTTAGGTGCGCACGACCTTGTCATGAACAAATTTCAACGAATAACATTTTCGAGTTTATCATTATTATAAACTGGAAATGACTGTTAACCGTATCAGTGAATGAGTGTGCCTAAGTACCAGACTGCCGAACGATCTCCGCTGTTAATTTTACTGCTACCAGCTCAGCGTAGCGCGCTTCAGAAACCGACTTTGTGCGTGTTAACGATTTAACTTGACAGGGTAGCGGATCGGGGAAACGGGGGAGTTTGAATAATTCGGACTCGGCAAGTGCCGGCAAAATGTCAAGGTTTATTATAGAAATTAATAATGGTAAAGACGTCACAACAGAAACCACGTAGTTAGGCTCACAGGCCAATTTAGACAGGATAATATAGATCGGGTTGTTTAAGTAAACATTTAATGAGATAATATTAAGTGCCGTAGCGTAATTGCGATCGTATCGTTCGAACGTTTATTCGTTTATGCGTGAGTGTTACTCTTTCGAGCATCGGGCACGGACTGCCTTACTTCTAATCGTCCTATTGTTCGATCGGGGGCTTGGTCCGTTCTTGACCGTTGTCCCGTCTCGCATTCATACACATACATCCTCGCACTCATACTCATACATCGTCGCACTCATTCTCATACATTCCTTATATTTACGTCACATACACTTTTCACTTCACACTTATAGTTAACATGCGTTAGGGCGTTCTTCAATGTCCTCAAAAAAAATATCAGTGTTGTAGGTTTAATTGAAATCTGTTTGATTGGATACAAATCTCCTCACCAAACGGATCACCACAAAAATATTTTTTCGGAGTTACCTCAAACTATGTAACGTTATCGTTAAAGAACGATTGATTCAGATTAATTTGAGCTTGTGTATAATTGTTCGTTAACGGATAGTATCAACTGCTAAGAGTGTTTCAGAAGTAATCGCGTGCTCATCATAAAAACGTCTTTTAACGACACAGATTTCGTGCAGAACTGTAGGTTTATAATGTTAGCATCTGCAGTCAAGATAATTGTCTGCAAATACGGTAAATCATTTGCGCGTACCTTGAATATGCAGAATATAACTCGATTTCATTTGCGTGTTTACTAGTTCTCGAGAAAAATTAAAATAAAATTGGTTGGAGAAAAAAAATTCCAAATCTACAAAGCTGGTATCAAAATCCAGTATTGCCCATATATAGGCAGACAAAAAGTTACATGCCGAAATGACTGATTCTGAAATGTTACTTGTTTGCTGCTTAATTAACCTAAATGAAACCGAACGAACTGAAGTCATCAAAATTATGCGTCATTTTCGATATTCAGCTTGATTCACTATCATTCTCACGGCTTTCTTTGTTTAGGAACTGGAACGGACGAAATTGAACCGCTCCCGGCGCATCTGCACTAATGAATTTTGGTACCAGCTTTGTAGATTTGAAATTATCATTTTCTCAGTGGTTGCGGTAATGATTACTGATCAATTATTGTGGGTACACTTCAAACTTTAACCTTTTATAAGTTCTAAAAAGTTCACGAGAATTCTGTTGCTGCAAAACAACCATTCCTCATTACTTTCACCATCAGAAACGTAGGCAGATTGTTCTATATTTCCTTTTCAAATATTTATTAATTTCAAGTCAGATTCAAAATTCTGACCGATAATCTTCACATCCTGATTCTCAATCGTATGTCAAGAATAGCCGAGCAAAGATAATGTTTCGGCAACGTTTCGGAATGAGATCTACTATTTTTTCTTGAATTTGACCATCAGAAAACCGCTGATCCCGATATCTGATATTCATAGTCTTTTATTTTTTCTGCGATCCCTGTGCTGGTCCGTTTGGTGACTGATAGGAGCATATAGGGGAACGCGAATGAACGGTGGCGTTTATCAGGAAGTATAGGAACTGCATTTTTTCTAGAATCTTACCATCCCGTAATCGCAATCCCCATTATCTATCTTTTCTGAATTTTTGTGAATGTTTAAAGGACCATTGAACTGACCTGGCTGACCTAACCAGAGTCGCGCACGGCGAAGATATGGGATTTCTATGTTCATTCTTCAATATGTAGGTACTTTAAGAAGGAAAAAAGTTTTGTTTTTTGGCAGGGTCACTACAAACAGTTACTTTTTCTTTCAAAGTCAACCTGGCGATGAAAGTTTCCGAAGAATCGTACCGTGTATTTCTGAGCATCACCAACGTTCATTTACAGCAGTCGGACGGCAAAGTTCATGGTTCAGAATCACTATATAGTATATTAAAAGTGTGCTGATAACTGTCAGCTGTCAGATCAAAACTGACATAACCATCGCCGTACCCGTTACTTATAGGAAATCTACCTTTTGCATGAATTTTGCCACAAACGAACACAACACGAATTTTCCTGGATGAAGGTTACGTGAAGACTAATAAATATCAAAACCTGCCTCAAACATACCTTTCATCGAGATCAATTCAGCTGTTCAAAATCTTGAACTTATGTTCACCTCTTCAAAATTTCGCGAATCAATCCAGCCGTTAAAAGTCTTGGTCTCTTCGAAATTTCGCAAAATACGTTATCGCTTTGAATCACGCCTGTCAAAAACAACAGCTTCGAACGGCGCGAAGTCAGCGGACAGACATTTTTACGATAATATCGCCAGCCAACCAGCATCGCGGAAAGGCGGTGACGGAAGTGCGAGATCATCATCGATGACGGAGGTGCGAGATCGACAGCGGTGACGGGAATGCGAGATTAATCGTGACAACCGATCTGTTCCCTACTAAAAAAGATTTTATAATTTATCATGTGAAAAAAATCGTTATAAATCGTATGATGAATCATATGATAAATTACAAGATCTTATGACCGAATTCGGTATGAAGTTTATTACATCATTTATAGTATTATTCTGTATAAGATTTATTATTCAATTTGCTCTATAATTTATTACCTAATTTGTGATAACATTTAAAACGCATTTTATTCTGTATCGACGATGCATTGCAAATGACTTCAACGAGAAACTTAGTGTTAAATACAACTACCAGTAGTAACGAATGAGGATTCAGGGAGATAAACCAATGAAATCGTGAATCGGGTTATATGAACACAATACGTTTATTCAGAAAGAAGGAAGGAGTTTTTCATAGAAAACAACTTGATCAAGAAAATTGTGCGCCTTCTGTATCTTTCATATCCTTTCAATTGCAGACATCATTGTACTTCGTGCTTATTTATTTCGATATCATCATTACATACTTTTGAATTATAACTTACATATACTAGATCACAGAGTACCCGCCTTTTCTTTGTAAATTTACTTTTTTTGGGCAAAAAAGTGTGTTTAATTCTTACACGTCTATATGTATATACTTATTGAATATATTATACTACGTCTATATGTATATACTTATTGAATATAATATATTAAACTACGTTAATTAATACTTATGAAATTAACTTACGAGACTAAGTCACATCTATGGGGGTTTTCGCTGAAAATTGACGTTTCTGAGATCAAAATAAAAAATACAAAATAATACCATTATCATTTCCCTAATATTCAACGTAATTGAACGTCTCGACCCGTAGATACGTTGGAGGCGTTTCTGTTTTTACTCGATTCACGCTCAATTTCATTCATAAATGAAAAAAATTACATATTCCGAAAGAAATATCAACAATCACTAGTAAAACAATAATTAGTGAAAAAAAGCATGATATAATTTCTGACAAAATATAAATTCATCAAACTCACTCAGGATTTTGTGTAACTTGCGAATTTGGAAAAGTTTTTCATTGTCGAAAAATCGAACCCTTGTTTTATCATCGAAAGGTCAATTGTTTTATGAACCATGAGTATGAAAATTTCGCCCCGATCATTGAAAATTATTGAACCTATAGAATATTGGTCAAGAATTTTGGGAGATCCAGTCCGCTCGAAGATGATAATGTCAACTTGCGAAATTATTATATAATGTGATTAATATATCGCATGTGTAGTGGCAAAAGCTCGTAAGCGCCATTATACGACTTCTTTGCTGTTTTTAATGGCAAAAGGGCGAAGACTTTTTTTTCGTCAATCCCTTTGAAAATACTCGAAAAGCAAAGGACTCGAAGATTTTTAATGCCGTTATAATAGAATCCATTTAATTATGCATATCATCAGTTTTACGCGTTTAAGAACTGAAAAAAAATTATTCGCCCTTATGCCATTAGCCAACCCAGCAAAACGACAGAAAGGCGAATAATTTTTTTTTCTCATTACTTCTCTCCGAATGTTCATTTTCTTCTCGAATGGGTCAAAGTGGTGATAAAGCATAAATAAATTGATTTTAATGGAATGGCATCGAAAATCTTTGATCGTGAAATTTGTTTCCCATAGGGTGAAACTTACGATTTTTTGCATGAATGTTTCAGAACTTGGAAATTTCAATAGATCTTCGCGTTTCGATCGTTTTCGGAGCGATTGAGGAAAATAGTATAGGTATTATGCTACAAGGGAGGAAAGAGCGCGATTTTCGCCGAGTGCGAGGGTTGCTTCCCGAGCAAACGAGCGAAGCGAGGGCAGTGACGCGTCATGACGGCAGCACAAGCACGAGGTGAAAATCGCGTTTCTCCCGTATACTTCTTTTTACCCGTCTTCGATAAAATGACTATATTCCATCGCTGCAACGCGGGCGGAAAGTAGTCATCAATTTTCGGATAGAGGGGAGTAAAAGTGAATAAGCGGGCAAAAAAGTAAATTACCGGGCAAAAAGTGGACTTCTGGGCCCGGCCATTTACTTTTTTGACCGGCAATTTACTTTTCTGCCCGGCAATCTACTTTTTTGTCCGGAAATTTACTTTTCTTCCCTCTGGTCCGAAATTGATGACTCTCAACTAGGGATGGGCGATACAATATCGATACTGTCGGTATCGATACTTTTGGTCGAAAATATCGTTATTTTGTATCGATACTTTGCGTAACGATATTTTAGAGTATCGATACACGGCGGCCAATATTGGTATTCGATTATCGCCATTGAAACGTGACCGTGAATGGCGATAAACAATACAAATATGTTGGAACTTGGAACCAAATTATTGGAATAAAAAATACACAGGGTGTAAATGATTTGAAAATGTTGAACCCCAATAATTATTTATAAAGAGAAAGAGTATAATTTCAATGATACTGGCATAGTTTGGGAAAATTGCTATAATACTCATCGATATTGGTAGTGTCGATACAATTCCAGCCAAATATTGGATGTATCGATACTTTAGCGTCCGATACGTATCGATACTTTAGAGCTTTATCGCCCATCCCTACAGTCTCAACCCGCGTTTCAGGGGTAAAATATGGTCATTTTATCGTAGTCGAGTAAAAAAAAATTCATTCGTCTTTTTGTCTGTTCATTCGACTGGATAATGGCATAAGGGCGAATAATTTTTTTTTTTTTGTAATTTTATGTCAAAATGGAAAAAAGTTTTCTTTTTTCTTCTTTTCAGTCCATTTCGTGTAAAAGTTATGAAAGTGCATAAATCAAAAGCGAATGCAATGAAAACAAATTTTTGTTTGCCCTTTTGCCACCAAAATCGCCTTTTTGGCGCTTACGACCTTGTCATTAGACACGCGATATAATGAAAAAAATTACTGAAATGAAGTGGCTTTGACACTTCGACTTTCGTCTGTGCTGTATCTAATCGTCAATATTTATATAGGTTTGGTACTGTACAAATATACTCCACATCCGTAACGTTGAGGAATGCACAGACTCTGTCAATTTTGCTTACTTCTGCAGCTATGATATCATTCTGTATTTGAGTAATTTTTCGTAGTGATTTTGCAAGCTCACCTGACGTTGTTTGTATGTTATTACATAAAACTAATTGTTTATTCCGTTCTTCGTCAATAACGAACTTACGAATTTTTATATAAGCTTTGTTAGAAAGTTGCGCAAATGAATTGCATGAACGTGGGTTTTCTTTTTCGGCAGAAGCATACAAACAACCATTCTTAACAATTCTCAAGAAGGATATTGTGTTTGGTGATAATTGAAACTTGTTCAGAAAATTACCATCAATTATAGTCGTACTTCCGAAATATGTGACGTCCGATATTTTTAGGCATTTTTTTGTCTGCGGTTTAGCCAAACACGTACAATACTGTGCAACAGTCGGTGAAGCAAACGGATACAGACGTTTTTCAAGAATGTCCACCGTACGATGCATATTCAAATACCGAAGTATTTGTTGATTTACTCCTCTGGCACAGTGTATTGAACTGAGCAACTGATGATTTCCGGACTCGAATGGGAAGGTCGAATGTGCCCACAAAGGTCCCCAATCGTATACACTTCTAGCAATATGTAATAGCTGATGGACATTGTAAGTCATTGCAGTTTTGCCATAAATTTCTTCCATCTTACAGACAAATTCGTGAAGCATGTGGTCTGCTTCATTTAATTCTTCAATTGTGATGTCAGTTCTTAAAAGTATATGCAGACTTTCGACTATCAAGCTCCAGTGTTTCAGTACCTGCCCGTCGATTACAGATTCAAGAACTGGTATACTGTAATAAAGGAGCCAGTTCTCCCACTCACGCGCCTTCCACTGGGCCCTATCTTTCAAAGGCCTCGATAAACGACCAACCTGATTAGGAGCTTTAACTTTCGATAAACGCACTTCAAGAACTTTAAGATCATTTGCAGTAATGGATTTCATCAAATACTCAGTCAACTGCTTTGTAACACCAGCTAGAAAGCAGTGTAAATAATCAGGAACAAAACCTCTAATAATGTCAAAGAAGGTCAAGTTTATCAGTGGAGAAGCATTTTTTATTCCAAAAATTGGGAGACCTTTCTGTACTGCTTCCTTCATCAGTTTAATAGTATTTTCCATGTCTCTATCTTGAATTATGCTTTCCGAAAGAGGGTATCGCATACTACCATTTACCCACTCACCCGGATGCAGACACCAATCGCATCCAAAGAATGCGTTGAACTGCATTGTCCCATTCATGGGTGACCGAGCCACAGTGTCTACACAACAGATTAATGGGTATAACTTGACATTGATTGACTCTCCTTTGATTGAGCATGATATCCCTACAGTTGAAAGCTCGTTCATTTTGTCAACGAATGCATCTAAGAATATGCTCATCTTAGGTTTGCTTTTCCCAAACCATAAGCCGCAGACGATTAATTTATTGAATCTATGTTCGGGAGGCAACTCATTAAGCATAATATAGATGGGCCAAATGGAATAGGTGGAGGACTCAAACACTGGAGCCCCATCTGTGTTGAATGCTGCAGTAGCGTACTGTTGTTTCGTACATTTTGGCAAATTAGCAACGAAACTCCTATAACATTTCCCATCGTATACATCTCTGATACGACCTTTCTCGTAACGTCTATCTTTCATTACAAAGCTGTAATGATCCTCATATGCATTCAAATAATCGGCTACTGCATCCGAAGGATCAACTATTGCGAAATAACTTGTGGATGATGGACTCGACGCATTAATAACCGTGTTACAATTCGTACATTTTGAAGTTTCATCTAAAGTTTTCAATTTGCCAATGTACATAGTGCAATTTGGACATGTGGCATGAAATTCCGCATTATGTTCAGAATTGCAAAATTTCGCGATTCTGGTATTACTGGTATCGCAAATATATTATTTATCAGTTGCATCAAATTCGACGTTGATGTTAATGGCAACTTATTAACTATCGAATACTTGAGTACCATTAACAGCAGTTCTGCAGAACTTCTTTCAACTGGTGTCGTTATAGCGTCACAGAACCCTGGAGTTCGTAATAATTCCTGAAGGTTTCTTGGTTGATTTTCACGAGGTACCGATGTCTCAAACGCTTCCTCATTGTTGCATATACAATTTTGTTCTGAGGCATCATCGTCGGATGGTACAATCTATAAATAACAATATTACACAATTATGTTTTGGCTCAAGGAAACCCTTTACCAATTATTACCTACACCAATACCCTATAATCGTTCATTCATTTGCGATTTAGTGTAATTAAAGACAGTAATATTTGTGACAATGTTATTCAATTACTAAAGCATATTCAGTGTTTTCATAGGAAAGACAGAAAGTGAATTGGATAACATACACTGCAGTGAACTTGTTTTTTCACGGACAAGAGTTTGGCGTTGAGAAATAGTTTAGTTCGTTGGTCCAAAAGAATTACGGCACTTTACAAGAAGCAAATTTATGTCACCTGCCGAAATGGCATTAAGCTGTACAGGGAGTGAAAAATTGTTCACAGTAAATTAAAAAATACGGATCTCCTGTAAATCGCCAAGGAATGATATACATTTTTTCGAAGTCGATAGAATTCTTCATCCATACCTTGTTGGGCAATTTCATAAGAAATCGGCTTTGAGTCAACTTCAGTGGTTATTCTAGCGACTGTTACAATTATTTTCGAAAACCTTAGCCCAAAGTTCACTGTCCCGTATGTCCCTCTACTAGAAGATTTTTATCTTACTTGTACAAAAATTAGTTAATCTAGCCAAATTGTCCGTTTAAACTATAACTTTTTCATGAGCAAATTTATCGAAACCCATGACCCGTACATGACTTGATTGCCATCGTACCAACCATGGAAGAAACTGCCATTAGAAAAAAAACATGTCTAAACTCGTATCTACACTGTTTAGAGTTAATGTGTTTTGACATTAAAATTAAGAACTAACCGCATCAGGTTCTTCAGCTTCACTTATAGAAAGAATATCGTCAACCTCTGGCTGGAATTGATGAAGGTTACTACATTCCGCAGTCTGAAAATAGATATTTGTCGACAATTATTGTTGGATAAATGTTTTGTGCTCCTAGGTTTATAACACAGCGATAGTTGGTATTTTCTGACACGGGCGTGATTTAAATTATAAGCCACAAACAGCTGGATAGTATAAAGGAATTAATAAGAATTCTAGTGATTATTCATCACGCTGAATGAATAAATAAATGAATATTCATAAAAAAATTATTTATCGATGAGATGATAAAGTCATTGATTCAATAACTATGGTCATCAAATATTTTTTCTTTTCTCATCATTTTTATTAATCAATATTGAATATTGATTATTTTTAATACCTCCCAATAATCAGCTTATGTTTCATATTAAAATACCTTTGCTCTTAGAGTGGCCTGAGAGATAAGGCTAAGGCACTCAACCTGAATTGGCCCACATGTGAAGAAATTTTAATACAAGCCATAACCTAAGTTCAGCAGTAAATATGAACTAACTAACCTTTTGACACTCACAAGTCGAACAAAACTTACGAATTGCTCAAGGTCATTTTGCATATAATAGCTGAGAAACTACAATCATAGTCGTAACTAAACTTACTTGGTTAGGAGTTTCTTCTATATTCGCAGTTTTTATCGCCCTGTATTTTGCGGTGTCGTTGATATATTGGTCACCATCGAAATATCTTTTGCGTTTTCTGATAGCTCTCATTGCAAGAATAACTATTTCTTTGTTCGAAGTAGGATTCAAAGTTTTTCCAACAATACTCTCGTCAACTCCGTCTAAGGACGCACGATGTTGATGCCGGTAGTAGAAACACGCAGCCTTCCATGTGCTAAATATTTCAATCCAACGTTTCGGTGAATTAAAATATACACCAATCACAAGGAGGCAAGAGGGAATGCCCCACTCAGGATGTAGTCTCGTAGAATGCCCTGTTATGGGATTGGTTATTTCAAATTCACCCGCGCACCGTAGGAACATAGTAAGTGGAACAGATAGTATAACCGGCGACGTTAAATATAGGACAGCCAAGCTGGTTTCTGATTTACCCTCGTGGAGCGACGCCATAGAACGGTCTCGAACGAACCTCCCCGAGTATACCTACGCGAACTCGTCAGTGTGTTTACTTCATGCTAAGGCACAGTCTGCACGTGGAATCGGGTATAATTGCACAGATATTCAAGCACGTGCTGCATAACCATGAGTGAAATCACTTACGCCCACATCATTTACAGAGACACTAAAGAATATTCAACTGTACCGATCTGTGACGTGAAGCTGAAAAAAAACTCTGAAGATCACATTGAACCAACAAGTGAGAGTGATTTTGAGAAAAGAAAATCTTATTATGTGAAGTGGTCTGATTGCGGCGAGGATTGCGAGGAGAACCATTTGCACTTTGGGTATTATCCAGCGTTCATACTTTTGTTGGGAGGTAAGTGGAAAACAATTCTTCATGTACAAAGAGAAATCTTGTATGCAATAATAATACGTATGTAGTAAACACGCATTTGGATAATATGCCGATATGGCAACTAAAAGTATTAACATCGCTCGCACGTGAGCTGCTTATATTCCCTGCTTATATGCAGATATTCCTTATATTATACAATTCGATTGAAAAACGGTTAAATGTGTTATTCTTATATCGTGTGTCTAATGACAGAACGTCGTAAGCGCCATATTATACGACGTTTTGTCATTTTTAATGGGAAAAGGGCGTATCATTTTTTCTTCCGTATTTCGAATAAGAAGGCAAAAATACATCGAGAACCGATGAAATCGAAAAGCCTGTCGACTAATGGCAGAAGGTCGTATGTACTGGCGGATACAACCTTTTGTTACGAACGTGAACGGAATAAATTGTGTAGACTAATTGCATAGCGTCGTATCCCCCAAAAATATAATATTCATTTTTTTTTTCTGTCGAAAGTATAATAATTGATTGTTTAAACACCGATCCATACATGGTCAACTTTCATGAAGTCCCGTAAATAGAATAAAATATACGACGTTTCGTCATTACGTCACCGAGAAAAATGAAAAAACGTCGTATGTAACTTATTTTTTTTTATTCCTTGATTTTTGGTGGATACGATGTTTTGCGATTACGTTTTTTTCTTGCTAATTTCGATGAATCTGCGAATAAGCGATGAATCTTCGATGAAAAGCGAATGCAACAAAAAAATGTATACGACGTTCTGCCACCAAAGACGTATTTTTAGTGCTTACGACGTTCTGTCATCAGACACACGATATATATATATATATAATTTTTGAATTGTATTTGGGATAAAAACCCGAAACGTTATATGTATTTCTATGTTACAGTAAGTGTCGAAGACATTGAGAAGAAAGTAGCGGCGGGACGTCGGCGAATCATCCCCAATTGCGTACAATCTTCGGAATCTGAGGAAAATGTAAAACTGACACGAGTAGGTTGACCCATTGCGGCGAGCATTAATCATAACTAAATCAGCTTTTGAATATTAATTCGAAATAATTTTCAATATGCAGTGATAAGACATCATCATTTGAAAAAGTTTCACAATTTTCAGAATATTTTTACTTACAAGTATAATTTTTCTTTTTCAGAATCAGAAGCATCATACGTTGACGCAAGATGCAAAGAACAAAAAGAATATCGATATCCTGAATAAACACAAGTTGAAGACTTTCCTATCATCGAGGAAGCAATTCACTGGTGATTCGGATCACGATGATAAAGAACAGGAAGAGGACGATCAAGTACGGGAAGAGGACAATGCGGATGGAGAAGAAAACGCCAGAGAAGAAGAGGAGAACGATCAAGATATTGCAAACACTAAAGACCTCCCAGCTATGAAGAAAGAATTGAAGCAACAATTACAACAGAATATCACAGAAGTTGAAAAATCACCGGAAGTCGTTCATTTTCAAAATCAAAACAAATCAAAAGGTATAAGATGACCTCGCGTAAGAATTTTATTATAAATATTCTTCAGAATCCATGAGATATTTTAAACTTCTTAACATGGTGGCCACAGTCATATCAGGGAAGAAAAACAAATGACCAACATCTAATAAATAACTACATGGAAATTCAAAAATTCATTCTTCTTTTGATTTATTAAAAGCAAGGTCAACGAAAGATTGTCACTAAAGAAAAATGATTGACATCGAAATGAAATAAAGAATATGGGGTATTGATTTGTAGCACTAACGAGGACGACATTGGAATTTGGTCAGGGAAATTGATCGACTCGTCAAGGAAAAGTCAGGGAATTATTTTTTCCGAACCAAAGTGGCCACCATGTTATAGTCCTACAGAAATGTCATCACGTATACATTAATTTATCGTAATTCTCAAGCCATGTATACCCGTTTCGTCCAAAATTCCTTGAAATTAGCGACACAATTCATGTGCGTTAAATTTTGCGCGAATTAAAAGTATATAAAGATTAAACCCTTGATTACGCGAATATTTTAATATCGTTACAAGTGTCCTAGTTAATACTATGTTCAAAATCAAATAGCTTTCTGATGTCTAACTTTGATTATTTGTGAAAATATTGAATACGTCATAGATTGCAGATTCTAATTTTTTTTCACCATCACTGTTACTTAGGGAATATCGAAGTTAAAGGGAAGGGAAAAATTAATGTACGGCGTATCCTGTTCAACGAAGATGATGACCGAACGGGCGATGGGATCCCACTACCCCTTGAACAACATGACAAAGGTAAAGGCTGGTATCTGACTTGTGTTATAATCCTGATGTGATGTAATAATTTTAGTATCACTCACCAAGATCGAAAATTGTTTATTGATGTTCTTAAGGGGAGACTTTGGTGAAACTTCAGGCAAAACCAGGATTATAGAACTTTGGAAAGAGGTGAATAATGTCAGTATAAACTGTGAAAAAAGATTTCAGCCCCTGCGATGAAAGCGCAGGCACAAAATTTTTGGCAGAACTGGGCAAAATCTTTGCCAGGTTCCCGGAGCTTTGACTTTGATCGCAGGAGGCTGAAACTTTTTTTCGCAGCCTATACTGACATAATTCAGAACAGCTAGAAGGATTGTTTACACGACCTATAAGGATTTTTTATACGACCTCTAATAGCAAATTGAAAAATTTCACTTAAGTCTCCCTTCGCACCATGTATTGAAGTGTCATAGGAGCAGAATTTGTTGAAAATCCTACCAAAACGAACTTCTAAATAATACTCTTCTGTAGGCATGATTTGGACACTATTGTTTTGATTTGTCTGAATTGATACCTGAATATGATTAACGTTTTAAGTACACTGTATGATAGCATTCGCTGCAATTGCGGTATATATTTATGATCAGCCTAAGCCATCCGATATACGATATGATACTCATAGTACAGTAGGTTCTCGTTATATAAGAGTCCTCGTTATAAGAGTTTTCCCCTTCGTTCCGTTTTTATAGCTTCCCCCACTCTACCTGCGTACGTATTGTATTCCAACTTTGGCTCGGACTCCTCGTTATAAGCTACGGCCATGCGACCCGTGCTTTCGAGGCAGGCGGTGGGGGAACGCTCCGGCGACGGATTTCTTGGAATCCTATTCCCCTATTCCCCCGATCAGTCTCTTATAACGAGAACCCACTGGATGTCAATAATACACATAAATTTGCAGAACATTATAATAAGATTTCGAACAATGCAGATGATGCCGGATGCAGTGCGTCATCACGTGAGTACAGTCGTAACTCCAAGCCAGTAATTACGAGCAATGATCAAGTCGAACTCGATATGAATCGACTCTACAAATCTAGCACAGGAGTTGATAACCGAAACAAACCCAAAGGTACAAGAAATTCAACGTCGTATGAGGCCAGCAAGCAAGAGAAGGTAACTGTAGGAGGCAGCAGTGGATCAGATATGATACAAATAACATTTTATTCAAGAAGGTAGTGATTACAGCATGGTGTGTAACTGTTGTCAGGCAGACCCATACAATGGATATACATACACATGTGTGTATCGCTTCTCATTTGTATACATTCATAGATTTCTCATACATGCCTGTGTTACCCATCACTCTGATACAGCACCAGTAACTTTTTAACGTTTTTTTTTCAATGAAAAATATTGCCAACAACTTTGATAAATTGTCAATATTAATTCTAGGTGACAGTAACGATGCAAATGGAAAAAAAAGAAAAATGGTAGAAATCCCACATCTGAAAATTTCCTGCCAAAGAACAAACGATCGTCCAGGGTGTAGCTCATCAGGAGTCGCAGGAGGACATGGCGGGAACGTTAGAGTAGATAATAAAGATGCACCTCTGCACGACGATGTCAATGAAATGATCGAAGCTGGTAACGTTTATGAAACTCTGCTCGCTAAATTTATTTTTGTAAGGTGACTATAGCAAGATAATTAGTGAATCAATTGATTGCAGACGACAATGACAATCCGAGCGGGGATGAACAAATGGGTAAAGAACGTCTCCCACTTCAAACTAAAAAGAGAAGAAGAGGTATTACGATTATTGCAATTCTATGTCTCAGATACAAATTCAACCGATTTTTCCATACTTCATTACTTCGAAAATTCTAAGTGGATTCCGAGTTTGATTAAATTCCTAAATGGTTCAGCTAAAATTTGCGTAACGCTTTGGCGGACAAGAAGAGAGTGCATAAGCTCCACAAAGAGTCGGGAGATAATCGTTTTTATGTTGATTTCAAAATATTGCAACAAAACAAAAGATACTTAAAACATAATGCACAAAGACGATATAACAGGGGACATTTTCAATGCCCCGGATGCTTGCGTTACACGCAAGATCTGTAGATTTTATCTATATTATTTGGTACGTACAAAGGGATTTATCCCGTGAAATAAATAAATAAATTTTATGCAAATATTTCCCAGTAATACCAGTTCAATGCGATTGCTAATATATTCTTATATAGTCTTATTGTCTTCATTATATCCAGGACCTACTGGTACAGGTATGAAGGGAAATACGTCTAGAGAAATAGAAGCAATGATACGATATTACCAAAATCGAGAGGAAGACCACAATGGGCGGAAAATGTATCAAGTTGCTGGCACTAAGGTATACTTTATTATAGTGTGGAATTTATCACTCGTGAAATCTGGTGATGAACCTTCGTGTATCTTGTGGAACATTTTGAAAACCCTGAAATCTTTGAAACCTGTGTAATCTACAAAATCTACCAAATCTGTTGAAATCTTCGAAAATGTTATCAGATCTTGAACTCAGATGTTAGCTATTATATAGCCTATCGAATAGCGTCAGATGTAATTCATGACGTTAGAATCATTTTTCTGGGAAAGTTAATATAACTACGTGAACATTGACTCATTGGTATTTATAAAACGAAATAAGTGTATTGAACCTTGTCGATGCAATTTTTGATTTATAGATATACCTAGGGGAAGACGTGGAAGTATCAGCTGCGCTTTGGTTTTTAATCCAACAGAAGAAGCCAACAATATTTTTCAGGGATATGATTGAACTAATATGGCCTCAGCATAAATTACTCAATCGATGCTTAAGTAAAGATAAAATTACCACCAGATTACTGAATAGATCACCGATGAAGGAACTAACGCCACGGAAAAAGAGATTAGCCTACAGTAAGTGAATTAATTGAATACAGATCGCACAGTCCTAATTATTCACAGAGCCAGTCATGTCATTGTTTACTTTTTTTCAGAGTTGTATAGTGATTATCTGGACAGCAAGAAAATAAAAGAATCCGAGAAAATGAAGTTCTTATCAAAAGTTCCAGCTTTAACAAGTGCCAAAATTCAATATTTACGTTCTAAATATTATGAATAACAGGAAAAAGTTCTTCAGAGAAGCTGCACGTGTTCGGGAGAAAAAGAATTAAACTTTTTCATTTTTTTATTTCTGTTAGACAACTTGCGTTTTCTCCGTACTTTTTTACATTGAAAAGTCTTTGTTTCTTATGTTTCCAAACAAAACGCAGGTAACGCAGGTGTGCTGTGATCTAACGCCTCCAACGTATCTACGGGTCGAGACGTTCAATTACGTTGAATATTAGGGAAATGATAATGGTATTATTTTGTATTTTTTATTTTGATCTCAGAAACGTCAATTTTCAGCGAAAACCCCCATAGATGTGACTTAGTCTCGTAAGTTAATTTCATAAGTATTAATTAACGTAGTTTAATATATTATATTCAATAAGTATATACATATAGACGTGTAAGAATTAAACACACTTTTTTGCCCAAAAAAAGTAAATTTACAAAGAAAAGGCGGGTACACTGTGATCTAGTATATGTAAGTTATAATTCAAAAGTATGTAATGATGATATCGAAATAAATAAGCACGAAGTACAATGATGTCTGCAATTGAAAGGATATGAAAGATACAGAAGGCGCACAATTTTCTTGATCAAGTTGTTTTCTATGAAAAACTCCTTCCTTCTTTCTGAATAAACGTATTGTGTTCATATAACCCGATTCACGATTTCATTGGTTTATCTCCCTGAATCCTCATTCGTTACTACTGGTAGTTGTATTTAACACTAAGTTTCTCGTTGAAGTCATTTGCAATGCATCGTCGATACAGAATAAAATGCGTTTTAAATGTTATCACAAATTAGGTAATAAATTATAGAGCAAATTGAATAATAAATCTTATACAGAATAATACTATAAATGATGTAATAAACTTCATACCGAATTCGGTCATAAGATCTTGTAATTTATCATATGATTCATCATACGATTTATAACGATTTTTTTCACATGATAAATTATAAAATCTTTTTTAGTAGGGTTTATATTGGAATGGATTGGAATTTACCCCTATCATGGTGGGCACTTCATTTTGGGACACCAATAGAGGCGAGACAGTTTAATGTTAATGTTAATAATGTTAATAATGTTTATTATGTCCATGTCGATGTTGGACAAAGGGGAATACAATAATGAGCAGAAGAGTACATGTAAAAGATTGTAGCGAGAGAAAGAAATAGCTTAGAGATAATAATGATAGTAAAGTAAAAATGAAACAGAAGCAAGCAAGACAGATGAAGAAATAGAAAGTTGAAATTAAAATTAAAATTGGAATTAAACGCTGGTGAGCAAGACATAAGCTATCAAATGAAATACAAGGTGAAACACAGATAGGCAATACAGATACAATGAAATAAAGATAAAACACAGGGAGCGACACAGTGGTCAAATTAGATAAAAACCAGGTAAACCTGAACGGTTCTAAAAAATAAGAGAAATATAATAAGAAATATCAAAAAATCGAAAAAAAAAAGAAAATAGGCAAGTTACCCGTTCCGGCCCGCCCGCTCAGCCGCTACGAGATGGCGACGCAGCGCCGACTTAAAGGTATCCCTACTGAAAATTTCCAGGTGGGAAATCCATGTGGAAATCCTATGTATATCTACATGGTTTCCCATCGGAATTTCGAACTGGGAATCTATGGGATTCCATGGGTTCCTATGTACATCTACATGGTTTCCCATCGGAATTTCGAACTGGGAATCTATGTGATTCCATGGGTTCCTAGGCACAACTACATGGTTTCCCATCGGAATTTCGAACTGGGAATCTAGGAGATTCCATGGGTTTCCATGTATCTTGAATGTGGATTCCTATGTGTACTGAAAATATCCAGGTGGAAAACCATTCAGAATATCACATGGATTTCCCTAGTGGTTCAGTCCGGATTCCTATGTAGATACCTATAGATTCCTATAGGGCGTTATTTGTGCATTTACAGAAAAAAAGTCACTCCCAGTCGGGGATTTGAACCCAAGACCCTCATTTCCGTAGACTATTACCTTACCACTGAGCTATCGAGCTACTTGAATATCCCTGGATATTCCACAAACATATTGAATCGTTAATGGCGGACACTTGAAATAAAATAAAACATACCTATGTGGATAGTTCATGGATTGCATGGCAATCCTGTAGAAATTCCATGTGTCATCCAGTGGATTTCCTATGATGGTTTCCATGAATTTCCATGGAAAATGAATGCAAGATATACTATGTTATTCCTATGTAAAACCATGTATTCCCATGGAACATCCACAAGAATCTACTCCAAATTTACCTGGACATCCATATATTCTTCCACATGGATTCCAAGAAGGGAAATCTATGGGTGGACATGGGATTAGTATATTATTACCACCAGGATTTCTATAGTACGACCACAATTCATCCAGTGGATTTCCTATGAAGGTTTCGACGAATTTCCATGGAAAATCAATGAAAGGTATACTATGCTATTCCTATGTAAAACCATGTATTTCCATGGAACATCAACAAGAATCCACTCCAAATTTATCTGGATATCCATAGATTCTATCACATGGATTTCAATAAGGGAAATCCATGGGTGGACATGAGATTTAATATATAATTTCCACTAGGATTTCTATAGTACGACCACAAGTCATCCAGTGGATTTCCTATGACAGTTTCCATGGAAAATCAGTGCAAGGTATACTATGCTATTCCTATGTTAAACCATGTATTTCCATAGAACATCCACAAGAATCCACTCCAAATTTACCTGGATATCCATAGAATCTATCACATGGATTTCAAGAAGGGAAATCTATGGGTGGACATGAGATTAATATATAATTTCCACCAGAATTTCTATAGCACGGCCATAAGTCATCCATATGGATTCCGCATGATTCTGTACGTTCTATGGTTTCTACATAGGTTTCCATCGTTTCCATGGAAATCCATTGACATTTCTATGGATTTCCACCTGGAAATTTTCAGTAGGGATAGAGAGAGGGGGCCTCGCGCAAAGAGGCAGGAAGCGAATCCCAAAAACGAAGACCCGCAACGGAGAAGGATCGTTCGTAGGCAGTGGTCGAAAAACGCGGCAAAACAAATTCACTCCTTGCCAATCTGGCGGAGCCCGGCGCAGAGACATCCCGATCTACAAAGAGAGTTCGTAAATACTGTGGGGTGGACTTCCGAAGAACAGAGAAGAGTAGAGAGCCGAGGAAGAAAGACCTACGGTTCCGAGCAGAGAGCCAACCGAGTTCCCGACGGTAAGGAGTAATGTGCTCATCGCGGGCGGCACCACTAACAAAGCGTACGCAGGAATTGAGCAACCGTTGCAAGCGCGAATTTTCCGTTTCGGAGACGTCATTGAAGACCACACAGCAATAGTCGAAAAAAGGAAAAATAAGCGATTCAACAAGTCGCTTGCGCAGCGATCGAGAGAGCAGGGAACGCGATGCAGAGAGTTGACGTAGTGTACAACGAGCGCGGTTGGAGATGGCACTCACTTGCCGGGACCAGGACAGGCTGCCGCCAATGAGAAGCCCAAGATCACGCACCGAGTCGGAGAAAGGGATCACAGTGTTGCCCAGGACCACTCCCGGATGATTCAGGGACTTAAGTCGAGAGACAAAGGGAGAGCTCCGGAGAGCCAGAACCTGAGTCTTGCCGGCGTTCAGCTTGAGGGAGTTTTCCACTGACCAGCCCAAGATAGCCCCGACATCCTCATTCAAACTAGCCATAGCTGCAGGAAACTCGTCAAAACCACACTGGAGGTAAATCTGAAGGTCATCAGCATAGATCAAGTGCTCAGTGTGGAGAAGCACGCGCGCAAGGTCGTTGATGAAAAGTAAAAAGAAGAGAGGCCCTAAAACAGAGCCCTGAGGCACACCTTGGTCCAGCGGGAGCCACGGCGACAATTCTCCATCCGGTCCGGTCACAGCCTGCACCCTCCCTCGGAGATAGCTAGCAGTCCAGTTCAACGCGTGCTGAGAGAATCCCAGACCATGGAGCTTAGCAAGCAACAGTCCATGCGGGATTGAGTCAAAGGCCTTGCTAAAGTCGAAAAGCACGAGCACCGTGAGCTTGCGACTGTCAATCCCACGACGGACTTCCTCCGTAAGTCTCAGCAGGGCCGTTGGGTGTTGAAGCCGGGACGGAAACCCGATTGACGGGGGTCCAGTATGCCCCGATCACCAAGAAAGCCCATCAGCTGCTCGAGGACCACTCGTTCAAAGATTTTCGACAGCACACAAAGGTTCGCGATCGGGCGAAAATGACCAAGTGAGGACGGTGACTTAACTTTCGCGAGCGGCAGGACACGCGCCTTCTTCCACTCCGCAAGAAAAACAGCCGAGTTTAGCGATTCGTTAAAAAGGTTAAGCAGGAGCGGGAAAAGTACCGGCAGCGCGTCTTTGATGTTCCTCAGCGACAAGTCGTCCATGCCACGTGACTGAGATGAAAAATGCGCGATCGCCTTGCATAGAGACTCCGGGGAGATGTCCTGAAAATAAAACAGGGAGTCGTCGTAGACAGCAGGCTGGAGACTCGAGAAAAAATTATCGACTTCTTGGGAGGCTGAAGGCCGCTGCGCGACGCTTGCGAAGTGAGTGTTCAGCTGATCTGGTGAGAAACATCCCCAATCATTAGCGGGCGAAGGCAGCAGGCCGAGGTTCCGCAGCTCCTTCCAGAGTAGGCGAGGATCATTGATGCTTGAGAGCCGGTCGTGGTAGAAGGTGGACCGAGCGGCAGTTTAGCTTTGGCACTCCCGTTGATTCGGTCGATATGCTCAGCCCAGAGAAAACCTAATGACTTTGCCTTTGATAACAATCTCGGCGGGGGTTGGCAGAGGCGCAAAATACAATAGCTTCTGTTTTCTGCGTGTTAACTTTTATTACATAAGATGGGATTCAATAGTAACGAAATTGCGATGTTGAAATTGCGGGGTCAATGCACAACAAACAGTTTCAGAAGAAAATACACAGGGTTTGCACTGACCGGTGTGATCTTTTCGGCCCCCGAAACAGTGTATTCCCGTGTGGTGAAAAAAAAAAATCAAAAAATAAGGTTGAGATTTGCTTTTTATTGCTATTTCCGGTGTCATAGGATATCCCTGACCTACTTTTCAGTACGGATGTCAATTAAACCGCATATTGAGTTCGCTCTAAGTTTTTTCGCTTCTTCGAGACCTGGACGGGGTTTGAACCCGGAACGCTCGCAGCTGTTCGTATTACTAGTCACACGCTTCATTTCTGCCTTGTCACGATCGCCAACATATGTGTGTCATCTTCGCAGACTTGTGTTGAAAATACTCTTTAGCCCCGTGCGATGAGTACGAACTGATCAAACTGTTCAAGCTTTGATATTGTGTTTGTAAATTTCTGTTCGCCGTTCATCAACGATAGCAGAAACGATAATAACTGACTACCAAGCGGTGGCTCGTGGTGTGAATAATTGATAACAGGTCAATGCTTTTTACAACCCAGTTGTTTAAATTTTGTTGGGGCCTCTCGGATTCCATAGAAAAGTTCCTCAATTTCATATTATACAGCAGAAATTGGATCATGGCTAGCATTATCTCGTGAACATCCAGTTTTTTTTACACAACGAAAAAAGTCCAATCGAAGAAGTGTCCAAGAAAATCTACTGGAACCTTGAGTGTTCGTTTCATCACTCACCATATCGACACAAGAACAAGATGAAAATTCAATTGGACTTCCACTGTTCTCTGTTTTGTTTCAAGAGTACGTGGAGCTTGTTCTTCGTCAACTTTATATGATCGTAAATATTATAGGATATGTGAAACAGGTTTGAGGTTCTAATCACCGTCTATACATTTCACAAGCATATATTTCATTCGTTTATGGAAAAAGCCTAGCCCGATGTAACCAGAGAATAATAAAATTCGTATTACGTACAATTTTTCTGAACTTATAATGGAAGAAATAATAAATTTTCATAGGCTCAATCCTCAGGATTTCCCAATTCACCTATTGTGGAGGCATGTTGTAATCAGGGACACGGTATTATTGCCTGATGCAGGCACAGTGAACATTTGGGGCTCTGAATGCAATCTTTTTCCGTCCTGTAGAACCGTTAACCAGTAGTGAACTCTGTATCCTGGCCGCAGGATATTCGTGGAGGTCGTGTAAGTCCATTCACCTTTTCGATGTCGGACTAGAGGTCCTTCGATACTCCCATGTGCGCCAGCTGGATCAGAGACATTTCGTTAGTTAATAATTTCGTCGGAAAGTGACGAGCGCAATAGCCAGTTAAATCATTTGTATGTATGTCTTTACCTTCCACCGTCGTGTTTATGTTTGCATGAAACATGAGAATCGGAACATCGAGAGGGTTCCGGAATGTTATTTCGACTTGTCGACGACTCGTTCGGATCAGAGTTGGAAGTAGAAATGGAGGCCGGGTACCCATAATAACATCAATACCCCCAAAAATCTCAACACCCTCAACACCCTCAACACCCACGAAAATATTCGCAGCGGATACCGCAGCGAGAAAAATAATTATTTTCATCGTTGAAGTTTGTCGTGTATATCAAGTAGACTGATGGAGAAAATATAGAGTTAAGAGGCAACTAGTTCGCGTTGATTCAGTCGAGTGATGAAGGCACCAAAATGGAGCAGCTTTTATACAAAAAGTGTGTGGATGCGCGGGGGAGTTTGGAATCTATCATGGTCAATGATAACTGCTCGTAGACCATTAGGAGGTTCGGAATCGCACGACAAACAGCCGTTATCACGTAGTGGATAACAATAGCTGCGGTGAGCATCCGGTTGTTGGGCACGATTTGCACGACCCGATGCGTTTATGATCACGAAATAAACTCTGGTTTATTGTAGGTATAAAACAAATACGAAAAGCGAAATAAGTTCGTAGGTAGAACTTTGAGTGAATCGATAACTTTGGATTTTAATCTTTAGTCAAATCGATAATTTCAATCAAGTGAATTTTGGGTCTTTATTCGGATACCCTGTATAACCAATATGTTGAATTAATTCTATTTGAATTAATTTGAGAAAACAAGTAAATGGGCCCTCATTCGGATACCCTGTGTAACCGATGTTCAATCAATTCTATTTGAATGATCACATTTCGAAGATGTATAATTGTGCACGAGCCTCGTCGGAATGAATGTTCTTATAACTCTCACATGAAAAGGGAAATCGCCTAGTAGTTTAGCGGGACGAAAGCTACCGAATAAATTTATTTTCACATCATTGATCAATGATCCAAATTGCTGGCGTTGCCATGTCGGAGCCGGGATTACCTCTTCGAGGTAGAAATTTTACACTTTTGAGCGGGCTATATCATTTCTGGACAGAGATTTCCTCATTTCGGAGTGCAAAAATGGTGTCACTCGTCCAGAAGGACGGAATTTCCGCGCGGTGCTGGTATAGCGTACTGAAATGACCTTTTTCTGGCGCGCCATATCATTCTGGGCAAATATTTCCCTATTTTTGGCGCGTCATACCAAATCTGGTCTGAAATTACCTTTCTCTGGGAGTGAAAAACTCCAACCGGGTTCAACTTCCAAGGGTGATGGTTTTTTTAGATTGAATAAAAATATGGCGTATGACGAGGGACGATTGTTGATTTGCCACTCGTGTGATTGCTGACAAGCTTCGTACTCGTCTCAATCCCAAAGTTTCGTCCATTAATTGTTACACGATATTCATCGAATTTCGACGGCGAAAATATCCCAAAGGCACATGATTTTGCCAGCCGCATATTTGTAGCCGAAAGTATATCTTTAATTCGTAAATAATAATCGGGGAAGATTGCATCGTGTATTTATTCAGCGGTGGTCCAGAACAGCTTCTTGTTTCAATATGAGAATATACAGACAGGGCCGGCGATCCCCCTATGGTTTTGGTGGATTACTCCATACCTTAGAATTAAGCAGGTATGGAAATCCATACCTCAGAATGTTGGCTCACTTTCCATAAAAATAAAATGTACAAGTGGACGTGGCAACCAATCGCCACGACGATACATGGCCGAATCCGCGTGGATTCACCCAGATTTTCCGGCCATGTTTTTTGTGGAGGCTGAAAATTTTTTTATGGGTTCTTTGGCGTATTCTAAGAGATCCGTGTCCGAGGGTTTTGCCCGAAAATTTTTTTAAGGACTGTATTTATTAATTTTAAATTCGGCGAGAAAATCAGTCTTTTTAAAACGAATTTCAGAAAAACTGCTGTAAAATTGAGCCAAATGAATCGATTTTGACGATTTTTTTTTCAAAATGTTCGGAATTTCATCACCTTTCAGGTCGCACCTATAGTTTTTGATTTTATTGCGATGCGAGTCCACAATTTTGAAAAAACTGAAAAGATTCGAAAATTTTCAAGTCAAAATATCTCAAAACACCACATCTTTTTTTTCGCTCGTTTTTTTATATGTTTTTGTACATGAACAGTACTAACTTCTCCCAAAGCGGCATCCCCAGTACTTTTTTTAAACGCAAGATATAGCCGATTTTCGAAAATAACATTTTTTTTTTGCGTTTTTCGCCGTTTTCACGTCTCGTATCGAGTTTGAATATTGAATATGCTTCAAAATTCATAGCTGTGATACCTACATTACATCTTAACATTTTATAAATATGAAACACGAATTTTAATTAACCACAACCCACTACCAGAGTCCTAGTTGAACGAAAAACGTTTAAAAACAAACATTTCAGATACGTTAATTTTTCAATACAAACCACCATTTTTTTTCATGTTTCTTGAACTTTTTCTTCATAATCATAATAATATAGGTATACACTCTAAAAGCATCCACTTTTTCAGTATAGTAGAAGCAACAACTGAGGTGCGCGCATTCGGTACGCCTGAAAGGTCCCAAAGTAACCAGTCTGAACAAGTTCGTTCGTTCGTTCGCTTGTAAACAAAGTTTGGCGTGTAGTGATTGTGTAATATTATTAGAAATATTTATACATTTTGCGTAAGTAAGCAGTAAGTAAGTCTGTAAGCAGTAAGTAAGTCTGTCATTGAAACGTAATTAGAAAGTAATTTACCATCAAGAATAATCACTAACGATTCTAGTTTACTGTGATTTCTCTAATAAACCTTATTCACAATTATTTCAGGTTAAATGTATAGAAAATCAGTTTGACTCTTAAGATGGATAAAGCACAAAGATTGAGTTCTCTACATCGAGTAAAATGTCCAGACTTTGACGGCGCTCATTCATCAGCAGTTTATGAAAGTAAAACGACAAAATTTAAGAATATTGGTGATTTGGCTAAGTTTTTGTCAACTCAAGAAAAATATACAACTCTAAATATCACAGCTGATGATTACCTGTGTCATAATTGTCATAAAAAATATACTAAAAAGTATGCTGAATCACTTCAAGAGTCTGATCCAACTTGAAATATTCAAGCAACTACATCGACGAATTCTGAACTAGAGCAAAGTCAACCTTTTACCAGTCAGTCATATACTCTTGCAAGACAAACTTCTACTAGCCAGTCGAGTGAGTCAGAGCCTTCTCAAAATTCTCAAAATTCACCCTGTGATTTTACTTTGAGGACAGAAATTAATGACATTTTGAGAAGAAATAATTCTCAAGTTTCACCATTGAGACAGCCTCTAAGTTTGTCCATTCAAAACAAAGAACACTATGCAAACAGAAAACGTAAACAATTTGTAAATACATTTTTTTCTGAAACAGATCCTAAGATAAGAAAATTATACGACGTAAGGGACAAAAAAGTCGAGTTTGATGATTGTAAAAGATGTGATGAGTGGAATCAAAATCTTAATTCTTGAAGATGATCTTGACTGCTCAATACAAAGTCCAAATAAAAATGATGTAGTGAGTGTGAAAGTTGATGGGGTTATTCAGAAAAAAGTAAAACGGTTTTTAACTCGCAGTATACAAAGTATGTACCATATTTTTAAAGAACAAAACTCAGACGTTCAAATTTCAAGAACTAAATTTTACGAGTAGCGACCAAAGTGGGTACGTATTCAACCACTTGAAAATTCGTGTCTTTGCGTATGTTGTGCTAATTTTGATCTTTTAATAATTGCATTGAAAGATATAATGAATAAAAAATATTCAGAAATCCCACAGATTAAGCTTCAAGTTTTATCTTTGATTACATGTTCTAATGAACGTGACTCATGTTTACTTCAAGACTGCAAAAATTGTCCTGGCAAGGAAGGAATTGATGTGAATAATTTAAAATTACACGTAAATGACACATTAGATGAAGTTTCCTTTGCAGTGTGGGAAAAAAATGAATTGGTGAAAAAAGGGACCTCTTTTGAAATTTATTTGGAAGAATTAAGGAATAATGCATTCAAATATAACAAACATAACTTTATAAAGAATCTTCAAAAACAGGAGATTAGTGATGAGAAGCGTATAAGCCAAAGTGAAGAAAAACACCTTATTTTACACATGGATTTTGCTGAAAATTGGGCTCTAGTAATTAAAAACGCAATCCAATCTTATTATTGGAAAAATAATTCTGTTTCTTTACTCACTGCTGTTTCTCATTATAACAGTATCACAAAAAGTTTCGTGGTAGTTTCTGACGATAAACATCACGATACGGCTCACGCTTTATTGGCTGAAGAAAAAGTTATAGAAAAAATCAAAATTTTTCATAACACAGAGACTTTCAACAAAATTACTAAAATAACAGATGGTGCAAGTGCGCATTTCAAAAACAGTTTTCAATTATTTGAGTTAGGAAAAAAAGTAATAAATATGAAACATATTTTTTCAGCCCCTGGCCACGGAAAAGGTGCTCCTGATGGGCTTGGTAGCTTAGTTAAACATTTTGCAACGAAGCACAATCTTACTTGTTCTGAGGAAAATTGTATTCAAAATGCGAAAGACTTTTCTGAAATTGTTCAGCCATACGTAAGAAATATTGAATTAATTTATCTTGACAGTAAGGAAGTGGACCAATATAGAATTATGAAAAAGCAAGAATGGAAAGAGGTTTCCAGAGTAGATGGCATCCGTGAATGTTTCACATGGAAAGCCAGTCAGATTGGACCAGCTGAAGATTTCATAATCCGTCATTCTATACGAAAAACCTCGAAGCATAATTGGGTTAATGTACGTTTTTGATTGAAACTGTTCAAGCATTTTATAAATAAAAGGCTATTGAAACTTATGTATTGTATTATTGTATGACATTCGAATAAAAACAAAATACATGTAGGTACTATATTTGAATATTTTATTGTATTCAGAGTTAATAATAAAATAAATGGGATGAAGTTAAAAACGGGTGGTTTTCGTTCAACTAGGACTCTGGTAGTGGGTTGTGGTTAATTAAAATTCGTGTTTCATATTTATAAAATGTTAAGATGTAATGTAGGTATCACAGCTATGAATTTTGAAGCATATTCAATATATTCAAACTCGATACGAGACGTGAAAACGGCGAAAAACGCAAAAAAATGTTATTTTCGAAAATCGGCTATATCTTGCGTTTAAAAAAAGTACTGGGGATGCCGCTTTGGGAGAAGTTAGTACTGTTCATGTACAAAAACATATAAAAAAAATGAGCGAAAAAAAAGATGTGGTGTTTTGAGATATTTTGACTTGAAAATTTTCGAATCTTTTCAGTTTTTTCAAAATTGTGGACTCGCATCGCAATAAAATCAAAAACTATAGGTGCGACCTGAAAGGTGATGAAATTCCGAACATTTTGAAAAAAAAATCGTCAAAATCGATGCATTTGGCTCAATTTTACAGCAGTTTTTCGTAAATTCGTTTTAAAAAGACTGATTTTCTCGCCGAATTTAAAATTAATAAATACAGTCCTTAAAAAAAATTTTCGGGCAAAACCCTCGGACACGGGTCTCTTAAAATACGCCAAAGAACCCATAAAAAAATTTTCAGCCTCCACAAAAAACATGGCCGGAAAATCTGGGTGAATCCACGCGGATTCGGCCACATTATTCCACAACCTTGTTCCATATCCTGTTTGTTATCAGTTGTGTATTCCAAAGAATCACGCGCAAAACACTGAAAGTGATTAAACCGCAGTTTACAGCTTATACGACTTACAGCACTTCCTACACGCACTTTCATGTGCATCTCACGTGGCGTCGAGGTGACTTTTAATGCCTTTTCCGCAATAAATATTTTTTACGGCACAGGCATTAAAACGGCACTTCAGGGCACGAAAAGATATGCTTCAAAGATGTCATTAATATAGAGTGATTCAGAATTCGTGACGAATCTTCGAGGGTCATTCTCAGGGGTTCAAAGCAGAAATCGGCAAAAATGATAATTCCAAGGACATTTTGGTTATATATTATCAATTGTTTTGGAACTCGCAAATATTGTTTGATAGGATTGAAAATATTGTTCCAATTAATATTGGTGCAGCATTTTACAAATTTTTATGATTCAATAATATGTATAATTTCGTACGTGTTTTATTGTGAACATTGTGATCGGTTGTTATCAGGTTCGGATTCAAAAAGTAACATACCGAAAGGCCAACTTCTCGTATGTCAACAGTGTGACCGAGAACATTTGATTTCACTTGATACCTCACATTATTTTTTGTCCATTGACATCGAATACCAAATTCGATTTCTATTAGAAGACATTAATATACGGCAGAGTTTGAGGGAGAATATCCGGGAAATTCAATCTCGTCTAAACACAAATACCGGTGACATTTGTGACATACATGATGGTACATTGTTCAGGCGCATTATTGAGAGTAGTATAAAAAAGGACTTGGTTTTGACCTTCAATTTTAACACCGACGGTGCCCCTTTATTTCATAGCTCGAAGAAAAGTTTTTGGCCCTTGCAATTAATGATAAATGAGCTACCACCGAAAATCAGATTCAAGTCACTGATCTTAGCTGCTTTGTGGGTATCTCAATCTGAACCGAAACCAAGTTTCATGAATCTGTACATGGAAATATTTAATAGGCAGATAAGGAAATTGATGAGTGAAGGAATTTCAGTAATCAACAGCAAAGGGGAGACAATTACTTTTACTATAATGCCACTATGTGCATGTGTGGATTCAGTCGCCCGTCCTATTATGCAGAACCGTTTGCAATTTAACGGTTATTTCGGATGTAGCTGGTGCTATGCCCATGGCGAGTACTATAAACATGCTATGAGGTATCCTCTAACACTCGAAGATCCAGATCTAAGGTCTCATGAAGAATACGTGAAAGATGTGCAGGATGCTCGAGAATTGCTCAAACCTGTTAGGGGAGTGAAGGGTCAGTGTACACTTGGAGAACTATCAGGGTTTGATTCCGTGTGGGGCTACCCCTATGATTATTTACATGGTGGACTATTGGGACCTGCGAAGCACATGACCGAAGGGTTCGTAACGCCAGGGGAGCCTTTTTATTTAAAATTATCTCTACGACGAGAAGTGAACAATCGATTAACATCCATCCAACCTCCTCAAGAAATACATCGTTTACCACGGAGTCTGGATGAAAGAAAACAATGGAAGGCCAGTGAATGGAGATCGTGGCTGTTGTATTACAGTATACCTTGTCTGAAAGGAATTTTGAATGCTGACGCATTGCAGTCGCTCTCTCTTTTGGTGAAAAGTATCCACACCTTACTGTCAGACAGGATCACTGAAGAACAATTAACACAATGTGAACTTGATTTGTTGCACTTTGTCGGCGAGTGTGAAATCCTATACGGGAAGCAAGCCATGACCTTTAACTTGCATTCCTTGCTTCATGTTGTGTCGAACGTCCGTCAAAGTGGACCGTTATGGGCTACGTCTACGTTTCCCTTTGAAAGTGGAATTTTCTACTTGAAACAACAAGTAAGTGGGCCTAAGGGAGTGCTTGATCAGATTGGAAAAGGAGCTCTCCAAACACACGCTTATAATAGTCGTGTAGCAAGGTTGCATTGCACCAGCGCGTGTTCTATATTTTGTCAAAATTTATTCTCACATCGGATGCTTACAATGCACTACCAAAAAACTGATAGTGGAGCTCTACTCGTAGGCAAGGAGAATGTGTACCCATAAGACGTGGAAACATTTTATAGATACAATCTCAGCGGAGTTTCTAATCAACAGCTACCTATAAAAATCTATAATCGCTGTATCTACAAAGGCACTGTCTTGCATAGCACTTTGTACACCCGACCAAAGAAAACAAACGATACAGTGATTCAATTAGGGTCTGGCATTATAGGTAAAATTTGTAATTTCATTTATGCAGAGAACGAATGCTATATCACCATTACTGAATTGGTAACGAGACCAATTGGTGACGGATTGAAAGTGAATCACATCTTGCGAGTCACTCGTGAAAAAAAGACTCTGCAAGTTTTAACGATAAGTAGTATTTTCCAGAAAGTGATTTATGTCGATATTGAAGGGGGGCCCTATGTATGTATCCCCAGTAATATATCAGAAATACAGTAGCCTTATATTTCATTCTTGTGAGTAAGTTGTGCTTTTAAATTGTATGTTTCGATACAGCTCTTCATGTATGCGAAAATAAACAAAATAAACATAACCCATATTAGTAACAATTGATAAAACCTGCAACCCTCCCATTATTTGATGTATGTATATGTATAGCATCCTAGCTGAAAAATGTGATACAAACATATGATCCTACGAGTTCTTTCGAAGCACATTCGCGTTCCTACAATCGGATCCTGTGAGTTTCTGTATGTTTGTAAATTGTTCTCAGTTTTCATAGTAGCCTTATTGGCAGAGATCTTGACTGCAAAATGTATGATCAGTCGATCGACAATCATCCAACCGCGATCGGTGTTACATTTTCCTTATATCAAAACGCTATAATTACCTCATTTTCAATTTTTATCTCATCAAGCTTATATAACGTCATCCGATTGCGTCAGTATAAAATGAGCTTGTAAGTAGAACGAGGATGTGAAAACAAGTAGTCAAATAATTAATTGTAAGATAGACTAAACAAAGCAAAACAGAACTGAACCGCGGTGTACTTATTCCTCTATAGCATTATACCGAACGCTCCGCACGTGCCTGAGCAATACAAAACGTTCGGTATGAGAGCTGTAAGATCCAGTATGTAAAATAGAGATCCGATGTCAGCTTCGTGAATGTATCACAACTCGTGGAAAACGCATTGTGTATATGATTTTATCGAATTCATTTTGCTGTTGATTAGTTATCTCCTATAACTATGGGCACACCGAAAGATTGTTGAGGACAACTGCGGGCAGGTACCTGAAGAAAGGTTGAAAAAAAAATATGGGCGCACGATGTTCGGAAACAATTCATGAATCGTGCAGACAGCAATTCAGAATGGACTGGGCTGACTGATTAGGAAACCTGGAGATGTCACATAGGAAACGATAGAAAATCATAGACGCGCTAGGTTGGGAAACGATTCAATTACATAGACAACAGTTCGAAACGGACTGGGAGTGACTGATTGGAGAATCTGGAGATGCTACATAGGAAGCGATAGAAAATCATAGACGCGCTGGGTTGGGAAATGATTCAATTACATAGACAACAGTTCGAAACGTACTGGGAGTGACTGATTGGAGAATCTGGAGATGCTACATAGGAAGCGATAGAAAATCATAGACGCGCTGGGTTGGGAAACGATTCAATTACATAGACAACAGTTCGAAACGGACTGGGAGTGACTGGTTGGAGAATCTGGAGATGCTACATGGGAAGCGATAGAAAATCATAGACGCGCTGGGTTGGGAAATGATTCAATTACATAGACAACAATTCGAAACGGACTCGGACTGACTGATTGGAGAATCTGGAGATGCTACATAGGAAGCGATAGAAAATCATAGACGCGCTGGGTTGGGAAATGATTCAATTACATAGACAACAATTCGAAACGGACTCGGACTGACTGATTGGAGAATCTGGAGATGCTACATAGGAAGCGATAGAAAATCATAGACGCGCTGGGTTGGGAAACGATTCAATTACATGGACAACAATTCGAAACGGACTGGGAGTGACTGATTGGAGAATCTGGAGATGCTACTTACGAAGCGATAGGAAATCATAGACGCGCTAGGTTGGGAAACGACTCAATTACATACCCTGCTAAAAATCTCTGATAGAGACTAATACAAAAAAAAATGTATCTGGCTTCTATTTGCGTTTTGTCTCCGTATTCACAGAAGTATAACTGCAGTGAATGTGATATCGGTGTCGATACCGCGACCCCGTGTAGATTTTATATAAATCAGTTGTAGTCAATGTGCAAATAAATGCAACGTTTTTGAATATTTTATCTGATATTCAAGCTGTATTGTTCTTTAACAGAATTACAAACTACCTATCTTTCCTAGACACGGGTAGTTATTATCAGAGTGTATAAACAATTCGTACTGAAATTTGTATCCGTTGCGTGCCGCACCATTCGAGTTGTACACGCTTTCATCCGTTTCTTCGGGCAGCCAGTGTATGATGCCGTTCAAATTATACCTATGAGCAGTATTCGCCAATAATGCTATCGGTTCTTGACCGCGAACATGAAATTACATCCACGTGATTCTATGAGCAGTATGCGCAAATAAGTCTACGAGATCCTGTAAACAATTGGCAGCTGCTATCCGTTACCTACCGCGATTGCTTTGCAATATCTATACGATTCCATGGACTATACTTTTTTATCGGTTCCTTTCCGCAATTACGCTTCAGCTCTATAAGATTTTCCTATAAACAATTGGTAGGTCCTAGTTAAGATCAAGTTAAGAAGTGAAGAGCGGGTGTTCCGATAGAAAACAGGAAAGCTAGGGAAGAGGCGTGAAAGAGTTCAGGAAGGGGCCACGTGTGGCTGACGATGCATGAGGTGATGCGAAGTTCAATAAGCATCACCGGATGCATTGTCTCAGATTAAGTCTGGGAATCCAGAGTTAGAGCGGAAAGAAATAAGAGAGCGGGAAGAAGAGTGCCTAGTTACTATAAGCTAATAACTAATAAGTATTACTAATAGATAGAGATAGGGTGAGTATGGACTGAAGGTCCAGACGTAACACACTCATGAATATTAAATTCGAAATATATTGAGAATATTGTACCAATCTATCGAATATTTTCAGACGTTTTCAGACATTTCCAGATATTCTTGATATATTTTGTGCTGTCTGGGTTTAGAGGTTATGTCTATGGTTTGCCCAGTACTACCGCGATATCGCTGGCGCCGCGTAGTGACGATAGTAGGCCCTAAAAATGGGGACATTAAGAGGCCTTCCCCCACCACTGAAATTTAGGTGTCGTTCTGAGAGGTTCATAAAGTTAGCACCCGAAGTCAAGATAATCGACTGAAAGTAGTCTAAATCGTTTGCGCGTGGTTTGAATATGAAGAATATCACTCGTTTTCGTTTGCGCGTTGACTCGTTTTCAAGAAAAATGCAAATAAAGTTAGGGTGCTGAATTTCAGCACCCGGTTTTTAAATACAGTATTATGCGAATGGTTAACAGAAATTAAGATAAATTATCATGCCAATCGTTTGCGCGTCGTTTGCGCAACAAGCACCGCAAAGTAATTAATCGAAAATATCGGAATTTCTATGGGAAAAACTTATTTTTCCTAATTTACAGTAGTTGGCACGAGAATAAATGACTGCGCATGCGCCACGAGCGGTTCGATTCCGTGCGTTCCAGATTCCAACCGTGTTTCAACCGGATAGAACGTGAAAAATGTACCGAATAGCTAAAATAATGCGTTTTAATTACTTGAAATCGTTTGCTTGGCTTGCGCGTCGCCCGAAACTGAAGAATATTGAAATAATTTGTTTGCGCTTTCGCGCAGTCTTGAGAAAACCGGGAATAAATACCGGGTGCTGAATTCCAGCACCCGCGCTCTTCAAATATCGATCGCATATGAACCCAATTTGGAAAATTTTTGGTATTTTGTCTCTAGAATCGTTTGCGCAAACAGCACCCGCAACAATTATCGGTCGCATATGAACCCAGTTTGGAAAATTCTTGGTATTTTGTCTCTAGAATCGTTTGCGCAAACAGCACCCGCAACAATTACCGGTCGCATATGAACCCAGTTTGGAAAATTCTTGGCATTTTGTCTCTAGAATCGTTTGCGCAAACAGCACCCGCAACAATTATCGGTCGCATATGAACCCATTCTGGAAAATTCTTGGTGTATTTTGTCTCTAGGATCGTTTGCGCAAACAGCACCCGCAACAAATATCCACGAAATAACAGTGTGGGTGTTATAACGTAGAGCAAAGTGAAATTAAACAGTGGGGACTACAAATTCTACATATTACTGTATACCGCCGGCGGTTCATCCCGCGTGTGGTATATAGTATGATTTCCAAAGAATTGAAGCGAAATGATCACGAATATTATGAATCCCGTTTCTTTAGATTTACGAATAGAGTATAAGTTGTTTCGATGAGATTCTTTTTGTTCCAATCTGTCTATTCGTTCATATTCGGTTTTATTTGTTTTTCCCTATCCTGTCCTATCCGCGGCAGTTCTACCTTTTATCGCCTATTCGTTTTAATTTTTCGCCGAGAATGAGGAATTGAGAGTTTCAATCCGATTTTGTTCTTCCTATCCCAGTTAATTTTTTTGGAAGAATACGAATAATCCTATATACGAATAATCCAATAATAAGGAACACCAATCGAATATCGACAAACATCCAAAGTACCATTCGGTCGTATCTAAACACCAGATTGAACATAAGCACTCATTTAATTGGAATAACGCTAGAATTTTGGACAAAGAACAGGTTTGGCAAAATCGTATCACATCTGAGATGCTACATATTAACCTCCAAGCGAACCCTATCAACATCAAGGAAGATACCAAAAACTCCACCAGCCTTATTCCACCATGTTACAGAGACTCCGTTCCAAGAGCTGTTCCTAATCCGCACTTAATTTCGTCTAGTTCCCCTTTCGAAGGAGTCACCTACGATTACAAGTATTTGAATTCTCCCGGCCTTTCATAACTCTTAGTTCGATTTACAATCGATCACACTCATCCGACGTTCTGTGTTATGATCGGTCATGCTCGTTAACTTCACAATATTATAATAGAACCGTCTCGATAGTGTCGAACCTTTACCGTTTGGTCTTAATCCTCCAATTTTAATGTGTGACCTCCCCATAGTGGTTTTTACAATGACATCTGGGTCATCTCCTCGACCTTTTTACAACGCATTGACTATTCCGACCAGGTTCTTCTACTATTATTAATCTATTTGTTAGTGTTTCAATGTGCCTTATCTCATCTATGTGTCTCTGCTCGCGTTTAGGTTCAACAGTCACCTAACCCCTTTCTAACGTCGCGTTGTCATGAGCTAATCATGATTATGGTTAGTACGTTTTGGATAAGCCCTAGTCCTAAGTAATTTTTAAGTCATGCAATGTTATCTTTTTGTTTGTTGTCTTTTTTGTATGTACTATCTATGTTCTTTTCTCTTTTTTTCATAAAGTCCCTGATGAAGGCAACGAATTGTTGCCGAAACGTCGGACACTAAACACATGTTCTTGACTCGATTTGATCGCCTTCCTTTACAAAATGAACGCTTCGAGTGATAGAGTCCCATTATGAATACGAATAATCTGTGTTGATTTAGAAGCAATACTGTGCTATAATTATAGGTGGTGGGTTTGGATAAATAAATCAACACGTTAGATGCACTCAAACATGAATAGAATATTTATTACTGTACAGAGCGATCGAACGGGATCAAGGTATCCCTCGAGACTGCCTGCTAAATGAAAAACGCTTCTTCTTCCACGCTATGATGCGCACGCAGATTACAGACAGTACTCAACTTACACGTATAGTATTTGATGTTTACGAAGTATTGAAACCATAGTCCAACACTTCCCCTGTTTCAGTACTTTGTATTATTTTATTTTATTCTCTTAAGTTTAGTTCGTTGCAAAGAAATTTGAAACGTTCTCTGGGCAATGCCTTGGTAAAGATGTCTGCGCGGTTCATTTCTGTTGGCACATAGTCTACTTCAATTTCTTTACTTTCGACCTTTTCGTTAATGAAACGGTATCGGATGTCGATGTGTTTTGTTCTCTTGTGAGACACTGTATTTTTTGTCATACATATTGAGCTTCTATTGTCAACAAATAACTTGGTAGATTGTTCACAACAACGATATCCGAGTTCTTTTAACAACATTCTGAGCCAAATGGCCTCTTTGACTGCACTGTTTGCCGCAACATATTCAGCCTCTGCTGTACTTAGTGTTACTAATTTTTGCCGCTGCGACGACCAGCAAACTAGTCCGTTAGAGATGCTGAAGGCATACCCTGTCGTAGACCTTCTGGTCTCTATATCATTAGCAAAGTCTGCGTCAGAGTATCCGATGAGTTCGGATTCTCTTGCTTTACTTTTATATTCTATTCCCAAGGTGGAGCTTCCTATTAGGTAGCGGTAAATTCTCTTTATTCCATACATGACCGGTAAGGCCGATTTCGCTATCTATTTTCGGGGGCCAAAGAGCGGTTTTACCGACCGAGAAGTTTCTACTCCCGCTGTGGGAGTGAAGACAGTGAATAAAGAATTTATCTACCAGTTTGATCTGCCGTACCGACCAAAAGACCGTGAATAAAGAATTTATCTCCCTAGGGAGATAAATTCTTATAATATAAATTATATATAATAAATTCTATTAAATTCTATTAAATAAATATTCTATAAAAATAAAATTATATAGAATGAATTCTCCCTAGGGAGATAAATTCTTTATTGTAGTTACGTCACATAACCTAAAATGTAAGCACTGATCTGCCCGCAAAATCGGCTTCCGTTCATGTATGGAATAAAATATCGTGTGCACCACGGTCGCATTGGACGTTTTCGCTCCCGAGCGTGGATACCCCCCTCGCCTTCGGCTCGGGTGGCAAACCCACGCTCGGGAGCGAAAACGTCCGTTGCTCCCTTGGTGCACAATATACTATTACTGCTTGCCAATGGCTGTCGTTGTGTTTGTTAAGATACTTGCTGACATTGTTTACTGAGTACGCGATATCGGGGCGAGACACAGTCGCTAGGAACATTAACGATCCAATTGCCTCTCGATACGGTACATTTGTCAGAACCTCTTCGTTCTCTTCAGCAGGTACCAAAACAACGTGTGGGTCAGCTGGCACACTAACAGGTTTTGCGCCATTCATTCGAAACTTATTGACTATTTTCTTTAGGTAAGCTGATTGATGTAACAATATTGTCTTACTCTTGCGATCACGCTCTATTTGGGCTCCGACGAAGCTATTCGTACCACCAAGTTGTTGAGTGAGAGAGTTTATCGCACTCCTTTGAAGGTTCGCGCGCCTGCGTGCGCAGTAGCGAGTGTGGACTCGACCGTCCGACTAATCGATGGTCGCAGCCATCTTGTATAAGTTTTGAACTCCTGTTAGTCTCTATGTGAACCCCGTAGCCAGTTGGCTGTTCAAATAAAGTACGCTTGAATTGTTTCTTCTAAAACGTGTCTACCTCTGTTATTCCACATACCCTCACAGCTCTGATAATTCGGAAAAACAACGAATTGTCTCAATAGGTTATGGGCCCAGTCATACTGGCTGTGCAAGAAATAAGTGAGGTTCGGAATAGAGTTGGAGGAAAACGTGCGCGGCCGGAAAAATAACCGTTGACCGCGTGGCAGCCACTTGTAGAGTCCGAAGGAAAAAATTTCGTTCTCGCAATCGAAATGTCGGAAGAAGTGACTGTGAGGCATGTGCAAAAGTTTGACGGGACAAATTTTCTAACGTGGAAGTTTCAACTAAAAGCTGTGTTTGTTGCGGCGGGAGTTAATGATGTCGTGGACGGTATCAGAGCTGTTCCGCAAGACCCGGCGTCGCGGGAAGCCATAGCCTGGAGAAAAGATAACGCAAAAGCGATGGTAATAATTTCGACGACCGTCGACATGTCGCAGTTGGAGTCGCTTATCACGTGTACCACAGCAAAAGAAATGTGGGAAACCTTGTGTCAACAGCATGAACAGAAATCTGCAACAAATAAGCTATTTCTAACGCAAAAGTTTCATGAGTACAAAATGGCGTCTGTGGACAAGGTGGGACAGCACGTGGCGAAGGTGAAAAATATGGCGCAACAGTTGAGAGACGTTGGTGAAACAGTGACGGACACGACAATAATGGCGAAAATTCTCGCGAGTTTGGCACCAAAGTACAGTGCGTTTCAAACCGTTTGGGACAATGTTGATGAAGCTAGCTACTTAGAGTGAAATTCAAAGATAACGTGGTTACGTTCGTGCGCGAAAACGAAGTGGTGGCAACCGGCGTTAGACAAGACAATGCGATCTACCGAATGTTTTTCCGAATGAACACACCGCAAGTGGTGAGTGATGCGAGTGTCGCGACAGTTGACCTAAAAGTGTGGCATGAGCGCCTTGCGCGTATAGGCGCCCATGCGTAACGTGACATGGTTACCAATGGCCTGGTAGAAGGTGTAAGTTTCAAAAACACAAAACGTTTTTGGTGTGAACCATGTCAGTTGAGCAAATCTCATCGGTTACCTTTTAGGGAGATAACAGACAAACGTGTCACAAAACCAGGCGAGTTTGTGCATACAGACGTGTGCGGGAAATTACAGGTTGAATCACTTGGGGACGCGGACTATTTTGTGACGTTCATTGATGACGCGTCTGGGTTCTGCTACGTGTATTTCATAAAACATAAAGACGAAGTGTTTGAAAAATTTAAACTCTTTGAAAGTATGGTCGAGAACAAGTTCGGGCAACGAATAAAAACAGTGCGCTCGGACAATGGCGGTGAATACATAAGTGGAAAAATGGAGGAATACCTGGGGAAACGTGGAATCATCATGGAGAACACTGCCCCTCACACCCCCGAACAAAACGGGAAGGCTGAGCTGGAAGTTCTGAGAGGGAGAACAGAACAATTCTTGAGGCTGCTCGGTCGATGTTACGAGCGAAGAACCTGCCGAAGAATCTGTGGGCGGAGGCCGTAAGTGCTGCAGTGTACATTCTGAATCGCACTACACACTCGAGTAGAAAAGGACTGGTAACTCCGTACGAGTTATGGACTGGGAGGAAGCCAAATCTCAGTCACATCAAGATATACGGTTCTGAAGCCTATACTCATGTACCGAAAAATTTCAGAAAGAAGCTGGACGACAAAGCAAAGAAAATGATCCTGGTGGGATATCAGGGAGAGTTGTCGAACTATCGGCTATATGACCCAGTTACAAAACGTGTCACTGTGTCAAGGAATGTGGTCTTCAACGAGACGACAAGTGGAGCGAATCCAAGCGCCGATGGAACAGCTGAGGAAGTTTTGACGTTACCAAAGAGACTGGTAGACGAAGAGGAGGCAGTTTTAGAACTGAGCGACGACGAAGACGAGTCGTCGGAGGACGAGCCTGATGAGGTACGACCACAACAACAAGTGGTTGAGCCTGTTGTTCAACAACAACCAGCCGTGAGACAGCATCAGCTCAGGGATCGGGCCAATCTGAGGATGCCGGCGAGGTTCGATATCGACTTTGTTGAGTATCAGACACCGGAGACGTTCGATGAAGCGATGAGGGGTCAAGACAAAGAGGAATGGACCGCAGCGATCAAAAGTGAGTTAAAAGCACACGTTAAAAACAAAACGTGGGAGTTCGTCAAGAAAACAAGTGACATGAAACTCATAGACTCGAAGTGGGTATTCAAGGTGCTTTCTGGAGAAGAAGAGAACGAAACTCGGTTCAAAGCACGCCTATGTGCCAGGGGTTTTCTCCAGGAAGAAGGGGTGGACTATAACGAAACGTTCGCTCCTGTTGTCAGATATGACTCACTAAGAATGTTTTTGGCTCAAGTGACGCTGAAGGATCTTGATCTCATCCAGTTCGACGTTTGCACTGCATTTCTACACGGCGACTTAGAACAAGAGATCTTCATGAAGATTCCAAGAGGACTGGTCGTCGAGGAAGAGAGTTCCGGTAGTGACAGTGTTGTGTGTCAGTTGAAAAAGTCTCTATATGGGCTTAAACAAGCCCCGAGATGCTGGAATCGGAAGTTTACCGAATTCCTAAATAAGTTCAGCTTAGTGCAATCCGATTCAGATCAGTGTATTTTTAAGGGATGTATTAAGAATGCAGTTGTGTACTTGGCTCTGTGTTTGACGATGGACTTGTTGCATCAAGTTCATCAAGAGTGCTTGAGTCTGTAATAAAGTATTTGAAAGGGGAGTTTGAAATCACTCTCGCAGACACGACAAAATTTGTCGGCTTGCAAATTGAGCGTGACAGAGTGAACAAACGAATGTTTATACATCAAAGAAGCTATGTAAATAAAATTCTAGAAAAGTTTAGAATGAATGATGCAAAGCCTGTGAGTGTTCCGGCAGATCCAAATGTTATATTGTATCCTGCTGAGTCTGAGGATGAATGTGTGAATGTTCCCTATCGGGAAGCTGTAGGGTCGTTGATGTTCCTGGCGGTAGTGTCTCGTCCGGACATAGCCTACGCGGTAAATCTAGTCTCAAAGTTCCTAAATAAACACAGTATTGCTCACTGGAAGGCTGTAAAACGTATATTTTCTTATCTAGTCGGAAAGAAAAGTCTAGGTATTATGTATACGCAAGATGAAGAGGGGCGTGAACTAGTCGGGTTCTGCGATGCAGATTTCGCAGGTGATGTGGAAACACGACGCTCAACCACAGGGTACACCTTTAAGGTAGCGAACGGTCTAGTCAGCTGGTCAAGTCAGCGTCAGAAGTTAGTCACTCTAAGTACGACTGAGTCTGAATATGTAGCTGCCTCGGATGCAGCTAGAGAGGCGGTGTGGTTGCGCAGAATGTTAAATGATTTAGGTAGTAAGCCTGATCGAGCAACAGTCTTGTGTATAGATAACCTGAGTGCTTTGCGCTTAACAGAAAATCCCAAATATCATAAGCGAACGAAGCACATTGATGTTAAGTACCATTTTGCTCGAGAGAAGGTTACTACTCATGAAATAATTGTTGAGTTTGTGCCAACTGAAGAACAGGAGGCAGATATATTTACAAAAGCTCTACCCCGAGAGCGCTTTCGAAAATTGTGTGATTTCCTAGGATTAAGGGAATGCATGGAGTGCTCAAACGGTGGGAGTGTTGAGTGAGAGACTTTATCGCACTCCTTTGAAGGTTCGCGCGCCTGCGTGCGCAGTAGCGAGTGTGGACTCGATCGTCCGACTAATCGGTGGTCGCAGCCATCTTGTATAAGTTTTGAACTCCTGTTAGTCTCTATGTGAACCCCGTAGCCAGTTGGCTGTTCAAATAAAGTACGCTTGAATTGTTTCTTCTAAAACGTGTCTACCTCTGTTATTCCACATACCCTCACAGCTCTGATAATTCGGAAAAACAACGAATTGTCTCAATACAAGTGTGATGTCAAAGCTATCCTGAAAGGATTTTATGATTGAGTCGAGTACTTCCAGTGACTTGGCTGCTATCAGCCCGTCGTCCACAAATAGTGCGAGATACACGTTATATCCATTTACAATACCATGGAATATACATTTCTCCGATTCACACTCATACAGATTGAATTGTTTCAGAAAATTACTGAATATCTTATTCCAACAACGCGGTGCCTGTTTAAGGCCATACAATGACTTTTGCAACTTGCACACTTCACTTTCACTTTGCTCTCTGTTGTTGTGTAGGCCTTCGGTTACTTCCATGAATATGGTCTCTTGTAGCTCACCGTACAGGAACGCTGTCCTTACGTCGAATTGGGTCATCTCCAAGTCTTCTTCCGCTACTATCGCCAGGAATACCCTCAGAGAGTCATACCGTATGAGAGAAGCAAAGGTTTCGACATAGTCGAGTCCTTCACGTTGTAGAAAACCTCTTGCACAGAGTCGTGCTTTGAATCGATAAGGCTTTCCGTTTGCATCGGAAAAAACCTTGAATACCCATTTTGAGTCGATTGGGTTGCAGCTGATTGTTTTGGGTACAAGAACCCAAGTTTCGTTTCGTTTGTGAGATTCCAGTTCGTCCTCGATTGCCTCGATCCATTGCTTGGCATCGGGGCCATTCACGGCTTCTGTGAATGTATCAGGAACATTATATTCAACGACGTTTGCGTCATACCTTCTTGGTCGACGGAGTGCTGCGCGATCTCTTAGGCGAATGGCTAGGTCGTCGTTCTCTTCTCGTGGGGCAATCTCAGCTGCTTGCTCAGCTGGTTCTTCTGGCGCATCCACGAATTCGTCTTCGACTGCTTCTGGATCAGGATCGTCTGCGTGAACCTGGTTTTCTTCTCCAAAGTTGCTAGCCGTTAGCTTTAGTTCATCGTCGTCAGGATACTTTGTCGTTGTGTCGTTGCTCTTTAAATTCTCGTTAAACGTAACATTAGGGGAAACAGATACAGTTTTACGTTCAGGGTCGTACACCCGATAATTTGAAGATTCTCCGTCATATCCCACCAGATACACTTTCTTCGCCTTCTTGCCCATCTTCTGGCGGAACTGTTTTTCTATATACTTGTATGATACAGATCCGAACACTCTCAGATAAGAAAGGTCAGGTTTCTTACCTACCCAGATTTCATATGGTGTGATATCTGGTTTAGTGCTTGACGCAGTCCGGTTGAGGATATGAGCTGCAGTTCCTACTGCTTCTGCCCATAGTGCTGGCGGAAGATCTGTTGCTTGAAGCATCGTTCTCGCACACTCTTGGATGGTTCGATTGTCCCTCTCTGCCTTGCCATTTTGTTCAGGCGTATAGGGTGCTGTTGTCTCCAAGGTGATTCCGCGAGCTGCCAATAGTTGCTTCAATTCTATGTTGCAGTACTCTGTCCATTGTCTGTATGCAATACCTTCATGGGTCGATTAAATTTGTTAGCGATCAATCTCTCGAATTCTTTGAATACTTCAGTCACGTCTGATTTATGTCGTATAAAATAGACATGCCGAAAACCTGAGAAGTCATCCTTGAAGTTTACAAAGAATCTGGCTCCTCTTAGAGATTCTACTTTCAAAGGTCCTACCACATCTGAGTGGAAGTATTCACCTGGTTGCCAAACAACCTTATTTTCGTTTGTCTTGAAGCTTGAACGATGAGACTTACCGTACTGGCATGGTTCGCAGAAAAAGTCTTTCACGTCAGACAACATTATACCTTGTATAATTTTCTGCTGGACCATCTGTCTCAGTGTGTCCTTGTTAACGTGTCGTAGACGTTCATGCCAGAGTTTGAGGTTAGCCGTTGCGACGTTCGCTTCACCGGATTTTTGCTTCGGTTTGACACGAAATAACATTCGATAAATGTCATTGTTTTGCTTGATTCCTTGTCCGTACACTTCACCATCGCGCACTAGAACAACACACTGTTCTTTGAATCGAACTTCGTAGCCTCTTGACGTGTATAGGCCGACCGAGAATAAGTTCTTGCGCAATTTCGGTACGTACAATACGTTTTCAATTCGCGATTGAGTCCACGTGCTATCGATTAGCTTATCGACTAATACCGTACCCGACCCGAGCACTTCACAAAGTCCGTCATCGCCGAGTGAGACTGTCTCGCCACTCGCGGGGTAAAACTCGCTGAACCACTCTCGACGGTGGGCAATGTGTCGCGACGCCCCACTGTCGGTAATCCAGCAGTCTCTTATGTCCATACGCATCAGTTGCGCGATGTCACCGTTGGATGTCTCTACCGAGTCATCACGTGTGGCCACTGTAAACGCGCAGTTGCTCTGAGCGTTTGAATTTCCGTTACCGGACTGTGGACCTCCCGAGTTGTTATTGTTGCTCTTCTTGTTTTTGTTGTCACGTCGTTTCTTCCTACACTCACTTTCGTAGTGTCCTTGCTTGTGACAATAATAACACTCGATGTCCGCTTTGCTTCTATACGACGACTGATTGTCCTTTGTGCCCGTTGTTGCAGGTTTTCTTTTCCCGCCAAAGGACATGGCTGCGAGAGCGCTCGTCGTTTCGTCATCCGCCGTTAAACGACTTTCTTCTTTAATAAGTCTTTTTGCAGGTTTCCTATGGTCTGACTCGCTGGTTGTACGCTGTCTCACGCAGTTTTCAGGGCGTTGTATTTGGAAGGCAAACTTGCCAAAATCTTTGCCATTACAGCTATATCAGATACAACTTCACCCACGTCTGTTAACTGGCGCGCCATGTTTTGGACTCTAGCGATGTGTTGAACCACGGAGTCACAGGATCCCATCCGATATTCATGAAATTTCTGAGTCAGGATCAGCTTGTTTGACTCTGATTTTTGCTCATGAATTGTACTTAGTTTTGTCCACATTTCTACCGCTGTAGTACACGTTAGCAGGCATTCCAGTTGTGAAGCATCAATCGATAATGAGATCACGAACATTGCTTTCGCATTTTCCCTGATCCATAGCTTGGCTGTAGCTACATGAGCAGCAGGATCGTCCGGCATCCGCCGATCACCGGTCACTATATCGTATATGCCAAATGCGACTAAAACTTGCGTAACTTGGAATTTCCGAGTTTGGTAGTTCGATCCATCGAGTTTCGTGATATGCCTGGCTGAGAGCTCGTCAGACATATTTCAAATGTTCTCTCACATTCACTGAGGAACGAATTTCGACGCACGAAGATGGCGACCGCACCTCGTGTTACACGCAGTTCTATACAGAACTCTTCCGACCGATTCGCGATTTTTACCACCAACCGAAACTATTCGCACAGATTGGGTACTGGGCCCATAACCTGTTGATTTAGAAGCAATACTGTGCTATAATTATAGGTGGTGGGTTTGGATAAATAAATCAACACGTTAGATGCACTCAAACATGAATAGAATATTTATTACTGTACAGAGCGATCGAACGGGATCAAGGTATCCCTCGAGACTGCCTGCTAAATGAAAAACGCTTCTTCTTCCACGCTATGATGCGCACGCAGATTACAGACAGTACTCAACTTACACGTATAGTATTTGATGTTTACAAAGTATTGAAACCATAGTCCAACAATCTGAGCCATTATTTTCTATCCGAACGAAATATTCTTCTTACAAAATAGGAAAATTTATTGACGAACTAATACGACGCTTCGGATTATTTTTGGTTACTTCCAATTTGAATCAATGCTTCAAACAGAATCGAATCCTTCGTATCCTATACTTCGAATTTGACCTGATGATATAGCTATCGAATCAACTCTTCGAACGACTCAACTTATACTGGTGAATTCGTTTCGATTCGGTTCATAATTCCTTCTGGACTTTTCGAGGTTTATTTGTAACTTTTCTCGAGGTGACGCGACAGTACGTGTGTGGCATTAGTATGGTGTTCAGAGTTTTTGTAATGTTCAGTGGGTTTTCAAAGTTTTTCATATCTAAGTAGTGGAAAGTTGGAAGTTTTTATAATGTCCAGTGGGGTACGTGTTCGAAGCCCTTCGTTACTATTCTCGAAACACCGAAATACTATCGGTGCGGTATTAGAGGTTAACCCGACGATTATGAGTGCGGAATGAGTAACAAGGCCACAGAATTAAGTATACGAAGCTGAAGAGTAAACATTATCGACGGTTGACAAAAGAACACTGCGTGAAATAAAATTCGTGAAGATTAAATGAGGCACAACGATCAGCTTTTCACTGAATTACTATTATTAATTTTCAATGTACATATTCCTTATCAACTGTTATAAATGAACCATGTCGTAAATATAAAACATGTTACAAATTCCTGTATCTGTATATTTTATCAGGCAACAAAATTTTAGCCGCACGTCGCATTTGAATCCCTTTTTATGTATTTGAATGGATATCAAGACATCGAATTAAATCGTACTGAAAACTGTTACGAAAATTCTTTCATATTCGTTTCTATTTGATCATATTCGGATCGTCGTTTTTCAATTCGTTTTCATACGAATCACCGGATTAAGAAATCGGATTGGATCGGATTGGAAAATCTCAATCCGTTTCAATTTGTCTTCAGTTGCTGGGTATCGTGCATCGGAAGGCTTCGGAAAAACTGTGTGGAAATCAAGGAAAACAAGGTCAGATTCTTTCGAACATTCAATTTTTATTGGCTCTTGCGAAAACAATGTGAAAGGTCAAGTACTTGAGGTACTGGAATTTTTTCTTTTCTTTCAATTCATGATCGATTATCCTTCGTCATATCCATATCCTGCATTCGTAATTCGAATATGATGAAGGAAAAAGAATCGTGGAAGAAATTCTGATCTCAATTTTGACAAGAATTGAACCACCCTGGTAGATCGTATGCCGCATGCGGTACCTACCGGGTGTCCCATTTTAATCTTACACCTGATTTATCTCGGAAAGTACTGCTCGGATCGAGTAATAAGTAATATTAAACTTTTAGGATTTCGAGGGGGACGTTCAAAAATAATTTTTTCAATTTTATGTAATAACAAATGGTGGCGTAAAAATGGAAAACATGTTTTTTTTTAAAGGGAACATGACTTGTTTTGTTCAACAAAAAATTTGTTAGGTCAAAACTAACAACTTTTGTAGGAAACATTTTTCAATTGTTATTAACAATTGTCCATGTTTGGCGTGTGTGTTTGTGTCTGTGTGCATGTATGCATACATGCATGCGTGCATGCGTGCGTGTCAAACATGAACAATTTTTAATAACAATTGAAAAATGTTTTCTACAGAAGATATTAGTTTTGACCTAACAAATTTTTTGTTGAAAATAAGTTATGCTCCCATTGAAAAAGAAACACGTGCGTCATTTTTACGACACCATGTTTTTCTAAATGGGAACAAGACTTATTTTCAACAAAAAATTTGTTAGGTCAAAACTAACATCTTCTGTAGAAAACATTTTTCAATTGTTACTAACAATTGTACATGTTTGGCACGCATGCATGTATGCATACGTGCACACACACACACACACGCCAAACATGGACAATTGTAAAAAACAATTGAAAAATGTTTCCTACAAAAGTTGTTAGTTTTGACCTAACAGATTTTTTATTGAACAAAATAAGTCATGTTCCCATTTAAAAAAAACATGTTTTCCATTTTTACGCCACCATTTGTTATTAAAAAAAATTTTAAAAATTATTTTTGAACGTCCCCCTACAAATCCTAAAAGTTTGATATTACTTATTACTCGATCCGAGCAGTACTTTCCGAAATAAATCAGGTGTAAGATTAAAACGGGACACCCGGTATAATCCACATCCTAATATTAACGGGTATGCTGAATTTTTAGTCCCCGCTGTATAATTTCTCTTTGCAGTGCGTTATAACATCGACATTGTTATTTCCTGGATAATGATTACGGGTGCTGTTTGTGCAAACGACGCGCAAACGATTCTAGCGACAAAGTACTTCGAATTTTCAAGACTGGGTTACTATGCGACCGATAATTGTTGCGGGTGCTGTTTGCGCAAACGATTCTAGAGACAAAATACCAAAAATTTTCCAAATTGGGTTCATATGCGACCGGTAATTGTTGCGGGTGCTGTTTGCGCAAACGATTCTAGATACAAAATACCAAAAATTTTCCAAACTCGGTTCACATGCGATCGATATTTGAAGAGCGCGGGTGCTGGAATTCAGCACCCGGTGTTTATTCCCGGTTTTCTCAAGACTGCGCGAAAGCGCAAACAAATTATTTCAATATTCTTCAGTTTCGGGCGACGCGCAAACCAAGCAAACGATTTCAAGTAATCAAAACGCATTATTTTAGCTATTCGTTACATTTTTCACGTTCTATCCGGTTGAAACACGGTTGGAATCTGGAACGCACGGAATCGAACCGCTCGTGGCGCATGCGCAGTCATTTATTCTGGTGCCAACTACTGTAAATTAGGAAAAATAAGTTTTTCCCATAGAAATTCCGATATTTTCGATTAATTACTTTGCGGTGCCGGTTGCGCAAACGACGCGCAAACGATTGGCATGATAATTTATCTTAATTTCTGTTAACCATTCGCATAATACTGTATTTAAAAACCGGGTGCTGAAATTCAGCACCCTAACTTTATTTGCATTTTTCTTGAAAACGAGTCAAAGTGCAAACGAAAGCGAGTGATATTCTTCATATTCAAGCCACGCGCAAACGATTTAGACTACTTTCAGTCGATTATCTTGACTTCGGGTGCTAACTTTGTGAACCTCGTTCCGAGACCTGTATACAAGACACTGATCTCTATACTACACTGGATGGCTGACGGTGTGGATAAGGCATGTTACGATTTGAAGCCAGGCGGCCATCTTGCCAAGAAGACAAATAACTGAATATGGCGGACTTTCAGCGGTCTCTTTTGAAATTAGCTGGGGTTCATTAGGTGTTTTCGGTCAGATTTTCTCATTTTTATTGGTTTAAAACAAGATATGGTCCATTTCCGGAATGAAAATATTCCAAATGGAAGTCATAATATGAATATTGAATACTGATGTTTAGGATTTCTGTACTTGAAATAACAGTGCTGTACTATATTATCCAAATCTTAGTATGGATATCACTCGTAGCAGAAATACGTGCGGCATCTACGATCTATTTGTTTAAATTTACAAGTTAATTATACATTTTACAATAAAAACTACTTCATCATTCAGACCGAAAATATACATAAACGGACATAAAACTACAAAATATGGAAGCTCCAAAAATAATTTTTCATTTATATTTAATTTAATCACAATAGATGTATACAATCTGTACAGGAGGAATTAAAACATACACTTCCAAAAAGATAATGTATTATTTATTTATTTATTATTAATCAAAATATATAATTTATTTGACATATATTTGTTTTATGACATTTGAATTTGAATTATTATTAGATATGTATATACAATTGTTAAAATTAAAAAAAAATTAGGAATCAGTGAACATATCTAATGTTAAAACAAATGTAAAAACAAATCTATTGTACAATAATTGATTGAATGCAATCGTTGAGCGTAGAAAAATATGATTTTCAGATGTGTCGTGAAAAATAAAATTGACTGAAGAATATGAATATGTCTGTATACCCACTACTTAATCCATGGATTTGCGTAATGGACCTCGTTTTCCATCAGCATTTCTGTACAGACGTTACTTCGCATGATCTGAAAGGAGTAGATGTCGGTTTAGTTAAGTATCAGGCACATTTATAAAAGGTGAATCTGTGTATTCGTACTTACGGTAGTGTTGGTTTTGCAAGCATGTTTTGTAAATTATACTTATGGGATGATGATACCAGATATAGAAACAAGAATAAGTAGGAGTATTGAAAAAGATTCCTGCACAATGCATATACTACACATTTGAATAGCTGCTCATGAAGGAACGCTATCTCGCCAGGCTGGTTTAAATTTGGAAATGGTTTGGAGAGGTCGGTTCAGGTTTTTCATTACGGGTATTGGTTTATTCTCGGTGCGTTTCATACTAAACACCACCGAGTTGTGCTACTACAATGTAGTTGCAAAGCTTCATTTATCATGCTTGTCACATTTCAATGTTGCTTATGACGAACAGAAAAGAAAACTGTAATATGGTAATATCAAACAACTTTACATGAAATAATATTCTACATGAGGGTTAATAAAAGTAGGATTAAATTATAAAAACAAAAAAAGACTTTACTCTTGACAGGAGTTGACATCGACTAACAGAGGTTAAAAGAAATACTGATCTTAATGATACTGTTCAAAAGATTCAACACAGACTAGCTAGATAGTACAAGTTTAAAATAAAATACTGACTTTGACTAGTAAATTTCAGTACCACAGGAGGATAATATTATCAACCATGAAGTTAAAAGCTATCACTGACGTTCCCAGATAATTTGGCGAGTTAGGTGATGACGAATTTTCGTGCCAACGATTTTTACGGATACTATCTTTGTAGCAGCGTACATCCTTAAATCTAAGTATGCCTTGCACACCTGCTTGGAAAGCAAATATATGTGATTCGAATCGTTAGCTGCGTCATCAAACATGTGATCGTTTAATTTTGGGAATAATTTACAAGGCGGTTGTACGAGATCATGCAGAACTTTCGAGCAAACCAGAGCAGGAAAATTGCGTTCGACAGGAATCATACTGTTACGGGGGTGTCTCTGCATTTCGTACCCCCGTTATACATGATAAATTATAGTTTACGGATGTTTCGAAACAGTAGAATCTTCCGTTCGCTTCGGCGACCGGCATTATTATTGTAAAAAATAACAGTCTCGCTCTGGACTTTGAAGAGAACGCATGTTTGAATAAACATAACCCCCTGATCTTGAAAGAGATATTTGCTGCCTTTGGTCCTCAGTTATTTCCCGGAAAGTCGTGTCTTTTATTCGTAGCAGGGTTCGACCCGTTGTTACAATACCATTAAGCTTGTCAAGGGAATGTCTCAATAACTTTTCTGTGGTCTCACAAATGCGAACCACAGATTCACTGGGAAAAAAAAGACCTCGGTTACTTTTCACCTCTATTAGAGCATTCTGTTCAAATTGAGGCATTTTCTGAGAATCCTGAAGTAGTACATTTCTGCATGTTTCACATTGAACGATTGATTTCTCTTTCTTTGTCAATTTTCTCACAACCCAACCGGCAATGTAAGCGATACATGCTCTTGAGAAAGTAGAGAGCTGGGAAAAAGTAGTCACAAAGTTACCAAATTCTCCAAAAAATAAATCCCGCGAATCATTCTCTTCGTCGAGGTCTTCTAGACCATATTTTTTCATGACTCTAATATTGGCGATTTTCTCGTATACGTTTGGGTCATAACGATCAATTCTTACACGATGCGTAGAAGGTACCGTTAGAATGCTGGTAGAATCCATGGCTTCGACATTCCCATTTACGGCTTGTACCTCGTGATTAACCAAGAGCCTTTTATAAGCTGACATGAATTGCCTAGCTGTCGGGTTTGGGCACTGCAGCCACCGCAACTTCTGACAGCACAAAAAAAACAATTCCAGATGATCCTGACTAAACTTATACGTCAGTAAATATTTCAGCTGAGATCCTTCAGGTTTAACATGAGAGTCGAATATGGCGCTTATAGATTCTATTGCGGTAATAAAGCCTACGAAAGCAACATATTTCCTCGTCCGTATCATCGGAGTCCCGACAACGTCAGTGAGACCCTGCAGATATTGAATATGTGATAAGATTGGCACCCGCCAAAATTCTTCGTTAGACTTTTTCAATGGGGCTTTAAAACCCTTACCTAGTGGATTTCTCGAATTTAGAAAATCAAAGATTCTATTAATGATTCTAATGAACCTCACAGTAGCCTCCGAACCTTTGAAATCTTTTAGACCTAGGTATTTGTCACAAAATTCTATCACTGAGCGTTTGAGCCGCCAAAGCGACTTTCATTTTCATTTTCTAGTAACGAATATGTGCCATTTTCAATTTGTTCCCAGCTCTCAATCCTTCAGTTTCCTGCAATTTAGCCAAGGACTCGACAAATTTCCATCGAATTAAGTTTCCATCGGAATCCTTTAGAACTTTAGAATCTCCTAATGTATTCCTAACAAGCTTTAGCATGTGACATGCATCAAAAATCACATGAATTTTTTCTCCATTGCTCGGATGTAGAAAAAAAGGTCTGACATCTGGCAAATCAAAAGACGCACCGAGAGCACGCATCGTTGCGAAGTGCTCCGATGGGCCATCTAGTGTCACAGAAACAACCTGAACTTCAATTTCATGAAGACGCAAGGCTTCGGTGATAAGCCCGGAGTTTGTCGTGGAGTCGATTCCATTAATTGAAAAATATCCAACGGGTATCTTCCATGACCCATCTAAACTCACAACCATCAAAACCAAAGCATCTTTAGCCAATGGAATCGTGGGACTCGATTCTATTTCAGAACCAAAGTCCACTTGACCACAAATATTTCCATTAGGGAGGCGCTGCAAAGACTTTTTAATGGATATTTCATCTAACTGGAAGCTAACAATTACTTTTCTGTCAATATTCTTTGCCTCTGCGACTTTTTGTTTTAATGCTTGAAAACTTTCGGAAGTAAAACCAGGTGCACCGTCGATGGCCGAATACCAAGAACGAAGAGTGCTGGGGTCTGGCAAACCCTTGCAAAATTTTCGCCTAACAAACCCGTACGCCTTAGGAGAATAAAAATGGAGAGTCATTGCAAATGATCTGAGAGCTGCTGGATACTGTTCTCTAGATATTCCCTGATTCTTATTCTTACGCTGGCTTTTCCATGGTCTTTTTTTGGCTTATCGTTTTCTTTGTCGTTGTTTCTAATTAACTTATTCTGATTATTGATAAATCTCTTCAGCAATTGGGAAACGTCAGTGCTAGCAATAGCATCTAGACACTCTAAACCGGAATCTGGAAGTGTGCGACTTCTTCGTAATTCGCTTACAATCTCTTTCAGTGTACTGACTCTTTTCCTGAGACGTGTCATGTGCTGCTTCTGAACATGAGACCGCTTCATCAACTCTCGTATCTTTTTTTGTTGGTCACCAATTCCCTTCCTCATTGTCGTCGGAGTTAATTCGTACTGGTGATCGTGCTTCAATCGGAGAACTCGTTTCTGAATAGTTCTCGGTGTTTCTGGTACCTTGCTGCAAGCCGGATTGTCCATTATTTCACGAGCTGAATTGGTGGGAGGTACTTCATGTTCATCACAGCATTCCACTGTTCGGATTACGATACAAACTCATCAGTTTGTTGAACTAGTATGAGACATTGATAATTTATTTATGTACACTTCGTGTATTCGTACCTGAGGAACGATTCGTTGCAGTTTCATTTTTATCGTACAATGATGGGCTGGTATATGGACTGTCACTTCTTAGAATTTTAGAGTGCGAGGTGGATAACTCCGAAGAAACACGCTTTGTGCCTTGCTGCTGAGTTACCAAATAATCGTTGTGAACGTCATCCACTCGATCGGGCGAACTGCTCCTGATCTCTCGCATTTCTACAGATGTTGCTGCAAATATATGTATTCCCTCTAGTATAAGCATTTCTTATAAATTTATTCGATAATACGTTTTTTTTAATAAGGCATGTTAACAATTATAATACGTTATGATACCGTCTTTCGATGAAACGAACAAAGTTGGCACAGCGGTGGCTTTAAGTAATACATGCTGACCCGCTTTTCGCAAACATTTCTCATCAAAATGGTCGTCACATATTAAACTCTTTTCAGTTGAAGTAAAATCTGTCGACGTTATTGCAGCCATCCATTTTCTAAGTAATTCTGGATTATGCAAGGGAAATCTGTGACAGAAGTATCAACATTTCAAAATACAAACACTAAGTATGTACATATGTTTATTATGGTATTTGCCAGAACGATTAATTCTTACTCAGGGTGGCCACAAATTTCTGGAAACCAAATTCCATGACATTTCCAGGTTTTCCAGGACCTGAAACGCAGTGTTTCCGTGACATTTTCTCCGCTCAGGGGGTACACCTTCAAATTTCGAAACATGTAAAGAGCCCGAATATAATTTTTCATGACTTTAAATGTTTTCCACTCAATTTTAGGAACAAATTCTTTCTTCCGTCTATTGTGCAAGAAGTAAACTCTACGGGTGGTCAGATTTTAGATTTTCTGGTCTCTAACGAAAATTGACGTTGAAAAAACAATCTTTGTTTTTCTAGAAAATAATAGATCAAACTTTTGTATTATTTAATTGATAAAAGGATTTTTTTCAACAGTTTGAATATAAAAAATCTGAAATCGGATTACCTACAAATTCTATTCTTGGCACATCAGACTTTCTGAAAAGATATCTGTTTGTAAAAATGTGTGCAAGCCATTTTCATGCTCACAAAATGATATTCAGCAGTTTCGACTTTTTAGTTATTCCAAAGTGTATGGGTTTTCAGTTATTTAATTCCAATTCGTCAAGATTATCCATGAATTTCATTCGAATTGAAACAAAAAGTTGACTTTTCAATATTGAAATAATCTTTCCATGACCAACATTGAAATTCCATGATAATTCCAGGTTTTCCAAGACCCTTTTGAAATTCCATGACATTTCCAGGTTTTCCAGGTTTTCCAGGTCTGTGGCCACCCTGCTTACTTGTGGAATGATTTTTTATCCTGTCCTTTCACTGCTCCGCAGCAACACAAACTGCTTTGGGGCCGTTCATAAATTACGTAAGCACCTCCAAATTCCAGTAAATCCCTATTTACGCTCATGTTGTGGAAGGGGGGGGGGTCAAGAATGGCTCCAAAAGTGCTTACGTAATTTATGAACGGCCCCTTTGTGCTCTCCAAAAAGTGTTGGTATACTTCCACTGCGAAGGCAAGTTTTTTCTGTACATTTTTCAAAACACTTTTCTTCAAAGTGATCTGAGCATAGGTGGTGATGCTTTTTTGGAGCAAAGTTGAAAGGCAGACGCATATTCTGCAACCAGGATCGAGGGGGAAATAGCTCGCGATTTGAGTGACACATCAATTCTTGGGTTGAAATAATTCAAAATAATTCATTCAATTCAAAAAAATTCATTCAATTCAAAATAATTCATTCAATTCAGAATAATTCAAAGTAATTCAAAAGTAATTCACGGTTAATTCAGGTAATTCTCATTACTTCAAGTAATTCACTGTTAATTCAAGTAATTCACTGTAATTCAACGTAATTCGCTGGGTTTTTTTCAAGTCATTCAAGTAATTCACTGTTAATTCGATGTAATTCACTGTTAATTCAGGTAATTCTCGTTAATTCAGGTAATTCTCGTTAATTCAAGTAATTCACTTCTAATTCAGATAATTCCCATTAATTCACGTAATTCACTGTTAATTCAATGTAATTCACTGTTAATTCAAGTAATTCACGGTTAATTCAGGTAATTCTCGTCAATTCAAGTAATTCACTTTCAATTCAGGTAATTCTCATTAATTCAAGTAATTCTCGTTAATTCAGTGAATTACGAATTAATTCACGGACTATTGACACGTCAATTCAATGAGTTATTTCCCCCTCGACCAGGATTGCAAAAGTTGTTTGTCGTTAAGAGGAAATCTACACAAAGAAATATTATTTTATAATATTAACTCCGCAGAATTGTAGGATATTAAATGCGGAAGGATTGGTGTACTATAACCTATAAATCTGGAATGCTTAGTTGTGATAAGTTTTTTCTATAATTCCCCGTTCGGAGCCACAAAATACGCAACTTCTCACCATTTTCAGTTCTCACTTTAAAACAACTTGATAATAAACAACTTCTCACACGTAATTCTCCGGTGCACATTTCAAATAACAGCTGCACTGCGCCCGCCGCTAGTCCGCCATATTGGTTCATTATTATTATTATTCGATATTCGTCTACCTGGCAAGATGGCCGAATCAGTAACAAACCGTCCTATCCAATACGCCATCCAGTGTAGTATAGAGATCAGTGATAAAGGACCGTGAATCCGACACTTGACTGCCACTACGCATGCGCGGATTCGAGAGGTGTACAAATAAAAGGGCCGGCGAAGTAAGATTTTCTCAGGCGTGGAGTGCTATTGGTATTGTGACGAGGACTTTTTATAAAACGCGACTCAGGCCCGCGTCTGAGCGCAAGTCCTTCACTGGGAGAAAATCTGAGAAGAAAGCTCTATTAACTGACTCACGGGGTCACAATTATCTCTACTCAAATTGGGTCGATCTCATCGACCCGCAGGATAATCAATACTCAAACCAATCCGGTCGATACGATTCTGCCGTATCGACTCGACGGGTAAAGCAGGGGTTGTTTTGGGTGCCAGGTGCTCCAAGCACCGATTCTCTTCAGTCTCTGAAATCCTCTCCACAAAACAAAAGAAACGGCCGGCAGCAAAGTATTTGGTAGAGGGGCGGGGAAGCGTTACGGCAAGCCGAGATGGAGGGGAGAAGTAGGGGTTAGCAGCAACAAACTCAGATTTCAGTGCAAACAAAATAACTGGCAATTTATTCAATAAAAGACAATGAATCTCCAAGGGAAATTCTGAAGAGCCAAAAAAAGCAACAAAAAGCAATTAAACAATACAGCTCAAGGCTGAGGTCTCGGAACAATAAACAAGAGCAAGTTACTTCCCCGACAGGCCCGGGTTAACCAGTCAATGAAATTAACGAGCCTCAGAGATCAGTCTTACAACTAAATTAACAAAAAAATCACCAAAAATAATACTCAAAAAAACAATAATTTCAAATAATAAAAAATAATAATAATTAGTGTCACCCGAGGTGATAACCCTCCCTCAAGGTTCGTGAAGCGAACTAGTATTCTAATAAACTATCTTAACAGAAATAATAACAACGCTGACCGCTACAGGCCTCGCGCGGCTCTCGTGAGGCAAGACCGAGCTCCGGGAAGAAGGTAAACAAACCAACGCTACGCCGATTTCAAATCCAACGGTTCGAGAAGCGAACCGTCGACTTCCCAAATTCTCTGAATACTATCCCGCGGGGGATCAGAATACCAAAAAATTAACAATAATTAATTAACAAGCCACCAAGGCAATAATTCTCATAAAATATATCCTCTAGAGGCAAATAATAAACCCTACCGGACTCTGGCGTGTCTGACTCTCCGCTAAGAGCCACGAGGCAACGACAAAGACAAAATGGCTAACAGCGCTACGAGACGAAACCCTCCGCGCGGAAAAGACTCTACTCAAAACTCAAAATTTAACAATAAAAACCCAGAATTCTCTTCAACAAAAACCCTCTAGGCAAACTCTGGCTTCGGTCGACAATTCGAAGCTCAGTTTCGATCTGAACTGTAGATCCAAGGAACCAAAATTGTCTATTCTCAGACCGCAAATACAATAAACTCGAGGGATCCGTTCAAATTTACGGCAGGTAAAATGAGGCCACTTACTTTATAACCAGCGTAATCAAGACCTCCTGAGGTCCACGGAATTCTCCTCCAGGGACTTCACACACACTCAGAATATCCTCAGAGATCTCTCCACAAAATCTCTCAACAAAAGTGACTCTACGTCTCGACGCTCCTAGGCCTAACGCCAGAGTGACGGTGACGAGCGAGGTGTCCAGCACCCCCTCCTTATGCTCTATTTAATGCTAGACCTGATAAGTGTCGTCCTCTCTGCCAATTTCGGAAAACCGTTTAACTCCTGAGAGTTATGCGGAGTGGTGTCACTGCTGTGTGCTGCGGGCTGTCTTTCTGCAGGCGGGTCCTTGTCCTGGGGAAGATTCACGGTGTTTCTCGGTAGCAAAAGGACCTTCGCTACCTTGTCCCTTGGTGGTGAGCGGTCAGATACCCTCTCGTGATTATGTTTCCCCGGACTCGTTCTTTGCCTGCGTACCTCCCTGGGTTCGTCTCTCGCCTCTGAGTCTGTTCCTCGCCTTTCGATATCCGTTCGCAGTTCCCCACGGGGAACGGGTTACCTCAAGAGAATTTCAGGAATAACACAAAAATTACTAACAAGTTCATCAACGCATATTTGTCTCTGTCGCCGCTCGGAGCTTTTCTCGGTTCCTACAGTTTCCTAGGTGAAGATTCGCTTAACTCATTCTCTCACACAATCACTCCTAGGAAAATGAATTTACTTACCGTCTAGGGTTCAGGGGGCCTTTAGTAACGAGGCGAGCCGAAGCTGCCGCGTTACAGTATATATTGGGGGAGGCGTCCGAAAAATATAGAACTCGCCGAATACTTATTTTCACGGAGTAACAATAAGGAGATACCACTCCTCGGTAAAACACGTCCCCGATTTTGGGGTAAAGTAGAAGGCTTGTCAAGATGCGATTTGAGCGCCTCTTACGGAAAAAAGGTAAATTTCCTACTTGGACGAATCAGATCACGCGTATTTTCTAGGTGGGGCGAAATATAGAGATCAGTGGGCGAATCAGATTACGCGTAAAATCATTATACAGGCTTAAACCGCAAGAGGCGCTTAAACCGCATCTTGACAAAGCCTCTACTCTGCCTCAAGAACTGGGCCGACTTTTCAGTCGAATGCTGCTTCAGTGTTATCTCCTTATTAGTACTCCGTGCTTATTTTGTATGCCTGTTTTCGATGCGTAAAGTGGCACTTTGAACACTTAAGAATGACCCTCGAAGATTCGTCACAAATTCAGAATCACTATATTAATGACATCTTTGATAAGTCTCTTTTCGTGCCGTGAAGTGCCGTTTTAATGCCTGTGCCGTAAGAAATATTTATTGAGGAAAAGGCATTAAAAGTCACCTCGACGCCACGTGAGATGCACATAAAAGTGCATGTAGGAAGTGCTGTAAATCGTAGCTGTAAACTGCGGTTTAATTACTTTCAGTGTTTTGCGCGTGATTCTTTGGAATACATAACTGGTAACAAACAGGATATGGAACAAAGTTGTGGAATAATGTATTGTCGTGGCGATTGATTGCCACGTCCACTTGTACATTTTATTTTTATGGAAAGTGAGCCAAGATTCTGAGGTATGGATTTCCATACCTGCTTAATTCGAAGGTATGGAGTACTCCACCAAAACCATAGGGGGATCGCCGGCCCTGTCTGTATATTCTCATATTGAATCAAGAAGCTGGTCTGGCCCACCGCTGAATAAATACACGATGCAATCTTCCCCGATTATTACTTACGAATGAAAAATATACTATTGGCCATCGAATATGCGGCTGGCAAAGTCATGTGCCTTTGAGATATTTTCGCCGTCGAAATTCGATGAATTGTATATCGTGTAACAATTAAGGATGTATAGGCTATACAATCTCAACCAAAAGTGAGTCTCGTCGTCAATATTGAGTACTTCGAGATGAGATAAAAATCGGAAAAAAAATCAACCATAATCAAGATGATAAGAGTATTCATTTTCAATAATAATAATGCCCAAAAGTTATCAACAAATTGTTTAAACAAATCATTGTTTAACAAATTTCCTGGTGACGTTATTTTTTTTTCATGTCAAATGAATTCGTTAATCTTTCTGAATACACATGAATTTTTTCAGAATTTTGTCACTTTTTTGAAATTTCCGTTTTCGATTTTGAAAAATGGCGAAAAAAATCTGAATTTTGGATATGTTATTGTGGAAACGATGTAGATTACAATTCCGAAGTTTCCGGAGCGTGAAACTAATAGTTGTGTAAATACAGCCGTTAGAAATTTCCGAAAACGGAAATTTCAAAAAAGTGACAAAATTCTGAAAAAATTCATGTGTATTCAGAAAGATTAAGGAATTCATTTGACATGAAAAAAAAATAACGTCACCAGGAAATTTGTTAAACAATGATTTGTTTAAACAATTTGTTAATAACTTTTGGGCATTATTATTATTGAAAATGAATAGTCTTATCATCTTGATTGTGGTTGATTTTTTTCCGATTTTTATCTCATCTCGAAGTACTCAATATTGACGACGAGACTCACTTTTGGTTGAGATTGTATAGCCTATACATCCTTAATGGACGAAACTTTGCGATTGAGACAAGTACGACCCTACTGAAAAAGATCCTGTAAAATATTACATGAAAAAGTACATAATAAATTACATGATAAATTTTATAAAGTTATGATTGGATTCACGATACGAATTATTATGTACTTTATCATAAGATTTTTGTTCTAAACATCATTTTGTACAAATACACATAATTTATTACCTAATTTATCGTAGGATGTTTTACGTCATGGTCAGATTTTATGATAGAAAAAGAAAAAAAAAACGGATCCCTGAGTCGGGATCGAACCGCCGTCCTTTGAATTCGCAAGCAGTGACGCTACCGTCTGAGCTACGGTACTTCACAGTAGTATAGCGAGGTTTCAGCTTCATAAGCTTTGATATAATTGTGATTGATTTCCAGTTTCTTCGGAGAAGTTGGAACTCGTAAATCCCCCGGTCTAAATTTTACTTTTTTTCTTTTCTATCGTAAAATCTGATCATGTAAAACATCACAATATAAATTAGATAATAAATTATGTGTATTTGTACAACAATGGTCAGAATAAAAATCATGTGATAAAGTACATAATAATCTACAACATTCTCAATTTACATGATAATTCATATCATGAATCCAATCATAACTTTATGTAATTCATTATGTAATTTTTCGTGTAATATTTTACAATATCTTTTTCAGTAGGGGAAGCTTGTCAGCAATCATACGAGTGGCAAATCAACAATCGTCTCTAGTCATACGCCGTATTTTTTTTTCAATCTAAAAAAACCATGACCCTTGGAAGTGGAACCCGGTTGGAGTTTTTCACTCCCAGAGAAAGGTAATATCAGACCAGATTTGGTATGACGCGCCAAAAATAGGAAAATATTTGTCCAGAATGATATGGCGCGCCAGAAAAAGGTCATTTCAGTACGCTATACCAGCACCGGGCGGAAATTCCCTCCTTCTGGACGAGTGATACCATTTTTGCACTCCGAAATGAGGAAATCTCTGTCCAGAAATGATATAGCCCGCTCAAAAGTGTAAAATTTCTACCTCGAAGAGGTAATTCCGGATCCGAGATGGCAACGCCAGCAATTTGGATCATTGATCAATGATGTGAAAATAAATTCATTCGGCAGCTTTCGTCCCGCTAAACTACTAGGTGATTCCCCGTTTCATGTGAGTGTTATAAGAACATTCATTCCGACGACGCTCGTTCACTGTTCACAATTATACATCTTCGAGATATACCCTGTTTATACAGGGTATCCGAATAAGGACCCAAAATTCACTTGATTGAAAATCGATTTGGATAAATATTCAAATCTAAAGTTATCGATTCACTCAAAGTTCTACCCACAAACTTATTTCGCTTTTGTAATTGTTTTATACCTACAATAAACCAGACTTTATTTCGTGATCATAAACGCATCGGGTCGTGCAAATCGTGCCCAACAACCGGATGCTCACCACATCTATTGTTATCCACTACGTGATAACGGCTGTTTGTCGTGCGATTCCGAACCTCCTGATTGGTCTACGAGCAGTTATCATTGACCATGATAGATTCCAAACTCCCCCGCGCATCCACACACTTTTTGTATGAAAGCTGCTCCATTTTGGTGCCTTCATCACTCGACTGAATCAACGCGAACTAGTTGCCACTTAACTCTATATTTTCTTCATCAGTCTACTTGATATACGCGACAAACTTCAACGATGAAAATAGTTATTTTCCTTGCTGCGGTATCCGCTGCGAATATTTTCGTGGGTATTGAGGGTGTTGAGGGTGTTGAGGGTGTTGAGGTTTTTGGGGGTATTGAGGTTATTAAGGGTAACCGTACTCCATTTCTATTTCCGACTCAGGTCCGAACGTCGCGTGCAAAAGTCCAAGTAACATTCCTGAACCCTCTCGATGTTCCGATTCTCATGTTTCATGCAAACATAAACACGACGATTGAAGGTAAAGACATACATACAAATGATTTAACTGGCCATTACGCTCGTCACTTTCCGATGAAATTTTTAACTAACGAAATGTCTCTGATCCAGCTGGCGTACGTGGGAGTATCGAAGGACCTGTAGTCAGACATCGAGAATGTGAATGGATTTACATGACCTCCTCGTCTATCCTGCGGCCAGGATACAGAATTCACTACTGGTTAACGATTCTACACGACGGACAAAGATGGAAGTCAGATTCCCAAATGTTCACTGTGCCTGCAGTAGCCAACAGGGCCGAAGCTTCATTGCGGCAGGCGGGGCAATGCCCCGGGGCCCCCGACCCAAGGGTGCCTCCGACCCAAGGGGGCCCCCTGGCAGGGGATAACAAGAGAAAAAAAATTTTAAAAATGCTGTGATTTTTTGCCTTTATCTATTCTATATTCGTACCATAAGTAATTCATAAAGGGGGCCCCCAAATTTTGTTTTGCCCCGGGGCCTCCTCAATCCAAGTTCTGGCCCTGCAGCATGCCACCACAATAGGTGAATTGGGAAATCCTGAGGATTGAGCCTGTGAAAATTTATTATTTCTTCCATTACAAGTTCAGAAAAATTGTACGTAATACGAATTTTATTTTATTCTCTGGTTACATCGGGCTAGGCTTTTTCCATAAACGAATAAAATATATGCTTGTAAAATGTATAGACTGTGATTAGAACCTCAAACCTGTTTCACATATCCTATAATATTTACGATCATATAAAGTTGACGAAGAACAAGCTCTACGTACTCCTGAAACACAACAGAGAACAGTGGAAGTCCAATTGAATCTTCATCCTGTTCTTATGTTGAAATGGTGAGTGATGAAACGAACACACAAGGTTCCAGTAGATTTTCTTGGGCATTTCTTCGATCGGACTTTTTTCGTTCTGTACAAAAACTGGATGTTCATGAGATATCGCCAGCCATGATCCAATTTCTGCTGTTTAATATGAAATTGAGGAACTTTTCTATGGAATCCGAGAGGCCCCAACAAAATTTAAACAACTGGGTTGTAAAAAGCGTTGACCTGTTATCAATTATTCACACCACGAGGCACCGCTTGGTAGTCAGTTATTATCGTTTCTACGATCGTTGTTGTTTTTCTCCAACCAACTTTGCCAAAAAAAACCTTCAGTTATCAAACCGCAAGATAGGTTCCAGTTGAAGTTAACAAGAATACGGCAGAGTCTCGGTGTGAGTTGATGAACGGCGAACAGAAATTTACTTGAACAGTTTGATCAGTTCGTACTCATCGCACAGGGCTAAAGAGTATTTTCAATACAAGCCTGCGAAGATGACACACATATGTTGGCGATCGTGACAAGGAATAGTTATTTGTATGGCAAGGGCGTAGAAAGAGGGACGTGTGACGAGTGCGCGTGAGACACACGAGCCGCAGGTTCAAACCCCGTCCAGATCTTGAAGAAGCTCAATATGCGTTTTAATCGACATCCGTACTGAAAAGCAAGTTAGCCTATAACACCGGAAATGGCAATAAAAAGCAGAAACTCAAGGTAAATTATTGATTTTTTTTTTCATTGTTTCGGAGGCCGAAAAGATCACACCGTTCAGTGCAAAGCCCGGTGTATTTTCTTCTGAAACCGTTTGGTGTGCATTGACCTCCCAATTTCAACACCGCAATTTTGTTACTATTGAACGTAATAAAAGTAAACCCGCAGAAAACGGAAGCTATTCTTTTTACCTCTGCCAACTCCCCCCCCCCCCCCCCCCCGCAGTGGGAAAAAATTGGGTTTTGCGGCCTAAACCTCTGCAAACTCGGAAAAAAAAATTTGATCCACTTACAAGGGGAACCCGCCTGAGTCGGGTGACCGATTCGAACGAAATTTATACCGCAGGTAGGGTCCACCCAGGAGTGTAACAGGTGCAAGTTATATCACCCAACTCTGAGCCGTTCTCGAGATAGAAAAAATCGATAATTTCCAAGTGTTCATATACTATCCGTGTTCGACCGGATTCAACGAGCGCGTAGCGTAGTCGGCAACGTCTCCGCTTCGTAAGCGATGGATCGCTGGATCGAATCTCGGCGCGTGCATTTTTTTCCTTTTTTTTTGTTATGTTTTTTTTTTTTCAATTTCGTCATTTCTAGGGCTACTGCTTATGCAATTGCAATAATATTCACGCAAATGAATAAATGAATGAATATTCAACTGTGAAAAAGATACACCTTCGTGATTCCGATGTTTCGTTTTCCACGAATAAAACAGATAGCTTCGCCCATACTATTCCAAGAAGTTTTGACCCATTCTGGATGTGAATTAGGCCTGCAGAACTCGTTGGGGTCTGTCACCGGGACCTGTTCTGACCTGCTGAGGACAGCTGCATACGAACAAAAGATTTGGAATAGGCGCAACCGGGTCGCATGAGCCATGCAAGCCACATTCGCTTGTTAGACCTCGAGCTAGCAGCATCGTTATTGTGAAAAAATGTCCGACGATAAAAGTGAAGTGCCCGGTCCTTCAACAGCCGAAGACAGTGTATCTGATGTGGAGGCTCAAGATATTGAAGATTCAAAAGTATTGTTATACACCCACGGCAATCAAGCAAGAACACATCGAAATTGGCGAGAAAATGTTTCATGTTTGACGAATGTATATATACATATATAAATAAAGAAATAAAGAAATATAACCTGATCGCTTTCCCTTATAACATCAAAATAATCCACAATAAAAGATATTCATTTATTCATTTGCGTGAATATTATTGCAATTGCATAATCAGTAGCCGTAGAAATGACGAAATTGAAAAAAAAAAACAAAAAAAAAAGGAAAAAATGCAGGCGCCGAGATTCGATCCAGCGATCCATCGCTTACGAAGCAGAGACGTTGCCGACTACGCTACGCGCTCGTTGAATCCGGTCGAACACGGATAGTATATGAACACTTGGAAATTATAGATTTTTTCTATCTCGAGAACGGCTGAGAGTTGGGTGATATAACTTGCACCTGTTACACTCCTGGGTGGACCCTACCTGTGGTATAAATTTCGTTCGAATCGGTCACCCGACTCAGGCGGGTTCCCCTTGTTAGCGTTTGGGCCCCGGGGGTTTTCGGGGTCGCTGACTCTGAATTTGAAGCGGGATTTTGGAAATTCAAAATGGCGACTGAATTATGGCTGTGAGAAGTTAAAAAAAATTACAATTCTCCAATCGAGGCTCACTGTAGGGGGGTTTTCGGGGTCCCTCGTTACGAATCTGACGTCAAGTGATGGAAATAAAAATGCCCAAACCGATAGGACGGCCACGAAACCTCAATAAGACGGTTAGCTCTGAAATCGGTGTCCGTAGGTTCTCGGGGTCGCTAGCTCTGAGGATGAGCTCGAATATTCAAAAATCCTTCATAAGTCAACTAGTACACATCCTCATCCTTGCATATTTAGATCGTTGGTAGCGCAATAGAGACTGAAACATAAAAAATATGGCCGGAAACCGCATTAACGAACAATTAGACGGCTATCGACGGTCTCTCATCCATCCAAAAGTGGTCGCTCCCGTGTCTGGAAATGTATGACAAATAATTTGTCGGTGACTTCGGTATGGTCGGTATGGAGTAATCCATACCTGAATCGCAATTGGTATGGATTTTCCATACCCGATAAACGTGGTCGTTATTACTATTTATTATACCCAATGAACAATATGTGCTCTCAAAGACCTCTGATGGAGCTCGTGAAAATTAGTTAGAGTTCTTAATCGAGCATCGATAAGTGTCCTAAAAGAAGTCCGAAAGACTTCTTATGCAATCTTTTCCGACTCCAATCTGAGGCTCTTGATCATCTCGAAATGAGCTCTTTTAGAACTTGAGCGAAGAGCTCAGAAGTACGAAATTTTTTAGAAGTCTGTTAGAAGAATGCTTTTGGAACTCAATTATACTATTTTACCTGACTTATAAGAATTTCTTGAATACATGCATTCAGCATTTAAAATGCACGAAATTTGCGGAATATTAAAACTCGGCGCATTCTGAATGCTGAATGCATATATTCAAGAAATTCTTATAAGTCAGGTAAAATAGTATAAATGAAGTATCATGAGAGGGATTTTGTGAATTTGTTAAAAACATGGTTATTGTATACGAATTCATATATGATACATAATACACAGGTATACGATGCGAAATTATCTATCAGCGATGTCTTTCTTCATTATCGTCGTAGAATTATGATTCTTAAACTTATTTATATAAAAGTATTCAGTGCTCTCTCAATCTGAATCAGTGAAACTTCCTGCGAATCAGTGAATATTCACTGATCCAAATTTAGAGAGTGCAGATGACTTATAATTTCTATTACGGGTGCAGATCAGTTGGATGCTTCTATTATGCTCATGATATCCCAGCCGAATGCCCGCTTGCCACAGTCATGGAACTGTTCTCAACTCGCACAAGGTGGTCTTCGAATACTCGGTTACTGAAATTTACGAATGAATAAATATTCACGTGGTGCAACGATTTAGAGTTTAGTCGGGGTACAGACTGCAGCATACGCACCTGTGTATGTGCTAGAAAAAAGTGAGGTTAGATTCATGATAGTTTCAAGGATTGAGGATATTTCATTGTATGTATGATCAATATATTCAAATGAGGATAAATGATGGCGCTCCGTAAACGCAACTCGATATTCGATATAAATGATTAGTGGTATTCAACACTTACCGCTATTTGATCTACCAAAAACCTGAGCGACCATTACTCGTGTCCGAGTGAGTTCAATATTCGTCATAAACGTATGTCAAGTTACTTGTTAGGTTGAACATGGTTAGGTTAGGTTCATGTGTAGTCAGCACTTCTTTTAGACCTCATAACGAATCTGGTTGAAAGAGCTCTGATAAATGACCTCATATAGAGATCTATACTTCGACTTCGGAATATTGACTTCTAAAAGACTTCGAAAAGAACACTATCATGAGACTCTTTTTCCTGTCTTGAGCAAGAGCTCTTACAAGAACTCTTATAGACAGGTGTGTTGACTGGGTACAAATATGGAAAGGTTGCCGATCGAAAATAAACATGATCTAAAAATCGTCGATAATTTCACTGCCCGATAATTAATTTGCGTGTGCTCTTCGGAGGGAAATAGTTCTGTCCTTTTCGCACCCGCAGCTTACAATTAGAGATCGTCTCATTTCTCTTTATACGTGAGGGCTCAATTAGTAATATGGATAAATTCGTCATAAAACAAGCAGGTTCAAGCTGACTATGAGCCAGGCGCCTTATTCTACAAATTCTTTCACGCGTATCACGTACAATATTTGCAAATTTGGCTCTTTCACAAAAGAGCCAAATTTCCAGTTAAAGCTGCTCTCTGATTGGTCCAAATGCCTCTATCACCGAGACGTGATACGTGTGAAAGGATTCCTAGAATAAGGCCCCAACCTTTGAACTTCCCGTTATTTATTTTGTTTCCACCTGTTTCGAGTTTTGCAAATTTGACCTCACATTTTTGATCAGCGGTTCAAAAAACCTTCGAGTGCCAATTATTTTATAAGATTTAGAATGTTTTAGGTTTTTCCCGAGCAAATTGGATTCAACATTTCAAATTTCGCGAATCTGACTTTAGATTCGTGATAAGTGACAAAACAACCTTCGAGTACCAATTTTCAGAAGTTTCCAAATATTTGTAGTTTTGCAGCATATTCAAATACGTCAAATTGAAATTTTGCAAAACTCACTCAAGATCCATGATCAGCGACCCAAAGAACCATTTGGTATCAAATTTCATTCAAATCCGTGAATCCGTTCGCAAGATATCATCATTTTCATTTTATTTTCAGAATTTTATTGTTGAAATATTTTGGAAAGTACTGAACCAATCCAAGCCAAAGTCGAATCGATTTTAAATTCAGGAATGCCGCGGTTGAGCCTAATTTGACCAAAATCGGCGCCCTGGATCTCGAAATATCGTCAGGACAAAAATTCAAACTCATGATAGTTGAAGGTGATTCTCTGGACCTCAAAACGTGGAAATTCAGAGAAAACTAAACTTTTGATTCTCGAGGTGATTACAATAACTACCTTTTTTCTCTGAAAACAGAGACACTGGAAGTTGAATCAGCCAGAAGTGACAAAGCGCGTGTCTAATGGCATAAGGTCGTAAGCGCCAAAAACGCGATTTTGGTGGCAAACAGTCGTATAATTTTTTTTTCATAACACCTGCGTGGAAAGCTTGATTTTCGATGCCTAGCTGTGTTTGGTTTGGAAAGGGCCCCTTTTCAGATGAGTGGAAAAAAGTAATATTTCTTCACTATCGCGCAGGCGCACATCGTGCATTATCATCATTTTTTCACCAACAGGCATGCGCACTTCAAGCAATCTACATTTCTTCACTGTCACGCATGCGCACTTTGAAGCAAGTCAGTCGTTCAGTAGCGCCATCGGTCGGTGGCAACGTCCAAGCGTCCGCGAAGTGGCGCCCCAGGCGGCAGCGATGTGTCAACCTAGATTATCGCCTAACTTCGGGTTGGTTATGGTCGGCCATTTGCTCATCTGTCAGATGTTATTCGTCTGTATCTCAAATCAAGCTTTCCCGCAGGAGTTATAAAAAATATGGTGTGCGATAAGTGCGGATAGGCGACATCTGCCTCGTGTGAAGTTTGAATCACTCGCTCGGCTCGCACAGCATTCACACTCGTCTCGTGTCATCCCGCACTCGCCTGCGGCTCGTGAGTGAACGACACTCGACTCGCCTGAATGCTGGCTGCTCGCCTTCGCTCGTGTTACAAACTTCACACTCATCGGATATCGCCTTCTTTCCGCACTTATCACACAATATACTATTTTTTCACGCCATTCGCTTTGAAAACGGTCAAAACGTATAGATCAATTGAAATTACGAGATCGAAAAATGTGAGTGCAAAAGGTCCTAAGTTTGGCGGATACGTCGTTCTATAGTGAACTGAAACACTTGCACGAGTTGCAAGTACCTATCCAAAAAGCTGTGGCAAATACAAAAGTCCCTGAAACAAACACCACAGGTCCTACCGTGTCTTAGCGGAGCACAAACTCCGATGGACACGGTGACCAAACTCATAGACGCAGCTATAGTAAAAAACTCCCCGGTGGATGCGCAGCATCAGAGCACCTACCTTAACACTCCATTCAAGCCATTGAACGCTTGTTCGGAGCGGGAACTCGACCTAGCAATTCGTAAATTCAAAAACAAAAAGGCCGCGGGACCTGACGGCATTATGCTCATCCCACTTAAGGCCTCACACCCCTCGGTAAAACAAACACTTTTAAACATAATCAATTTCTGTATGAATACAGGAATATACCCTGACAGGTGGAAAATAGGTGATTGCATCTTCTTACACAAAACAGGCAAACCAAGTACAGAAGCATCCTCCTACAGGCCAGTAACCCTCCTCAACATCATGGGAAAAATTCTGGAGAGAATCATTCTCAATAGAATCACACCCTTGATACAGAAAATCCCAGACATGCAACGCGGCTTCACCAGCCACAGAGGTACACATACCCAGATAGCAAGAACCTGTCATCACATTACACAAGGTCTTGACAACAGCCAATCAACCTGCATGATAGTCACCGATCTATCGAAAGCATTTGATAGTATAAATCACAGAGCGCTAATATTCAAGTTAGAGACACTTGACTGTCCGGCGAACCTAATCCAGCTGATAGAAAACTACCTATCTAACAGGTACGCTCGCGGAAAGCACCAAAACTTGGTAGGAGAAAAACAACTGGTACCCCACGGAGTACCACAGGGATCAGTGCTAGGGCCCGTCCTCTTTAATTTATATATGGCTGACGTACCTAACCTGGGATCACTAACATCCCAATACGCAGACGACTTGTGCGTACTCAACACAGCTCACTCTCCGGACAGAGCCAAATACCTTGCAGAACATGATGCTACGACGCTCATAAGCTACTACAAACAATGGGGGCTACAATGTAATCCCACTAAAACTCAAGCCATAATCTTTACAAAAAAAAGAAACTATGACAGAGCAATGACAATAGAAAACAATCAAGTTCCCATACTCGACTCGGTCAAATATCTAGGAGTTACACTAGATAAAAGATTATCAATGAACATGCACATCCAACAAACCATCTTAAAAGCCAAAAAAGTCATCGGAATGCTGAGCCCCATCATCGGTTGGAAAAGCAAAGCTAGCATAGAGATAAAAAATTTAATCATACACTCGTGCCTCCTACCAGTGTTAGACTACGGTATAGTTCACCTCTTACCTAGAGTAAGTAAAACTAATATCCATAAATTAGAAATAGTGTACAAAGGGGCACTGAAAACAGCGAGCAACCTCGGCAGGTCTTTCGGGACGGAAGACCTGTGGGAGATGTTCGACGAAGACCCGTTCAAAACCAGGTTAGAAATACTCCATTATAATCAACTCGAAACATTCAAAAATATCCAAGACCCTTACCTAACCAATCACACCCTGAATCCAACCAGGTTCCTGAGGCCAACCGAAAACAACCCGTTGGCAAAAAACCAGAGAATGCCTCACGTGCAAATCCCCCATCCACAGGAAATGCACGAAAGGCCCTCTAAGAGACTACTCGTCAGAGCCCACCTCTAAAACCAAAATAAATTAGTATATTCTGAGGAATACACGACGAATTAGGAGAGACTCAAAGTCAAAGTCAAATAAATGAACAAAAAAGCTAATAAAACAACTCACGTCTGCCCAGCAGTATGCAGTTACCTAGCTATAAGTACAAATTACACACGTAAGCACTTAGGTTAAGATAATATGTAACAGCACATGTAAAAATGTATATAAGCCAACTTATGAAAAATAATAATCATTGAACTTGAACTTGAACTTGAACTTGCAAGTACCTAGGCGCATGTTGGGTTTTCAAACCGACGGCGACAGTGTAAGCCTGCATACCTTCTGTGACGCTAGTCACGTTGCTTACGCTGCGGTGGTTTTTGTTCGAATAGAGAATCCCAACAACCGAAAAAGAATAGAAACGGAACGATTACCAGAGTTATGGATCCCGTTTCTTTAATTTTCCGAATTAAGCATGAGTTATTCCAATGAGAAACTGTTCGTTTTAATCCGTGTAGTCGTTTATATTCGATCCTATCTGTTTTTTTCTATCCCGTCCTATCCGTGGCAATGCCACCTCTCACAGCCTATTCGTTCCAATTATTCGTTGAGAATGAGGAATTGTAATTTCCAATCCGATTGAGTTCTTCGTATCCGAATCAATCCTTTTCGTAGGATACACATCATCCATGGTAAAACGCAATTTTTATCTCTATTCGACCGAATTCTTTTGAAGGAATACAGAAGTTTGATGACGGATTAATCCGAGCTATCGGATTCTTCTTGGTTATATGCAATTCGAATCAATGCTTTAAACAGAATGAATGACATACTATACTATGCGATGAATTCAAATGAGCGATAGAAGTTCCGAACCAATTCTTTCAATGATCTCACATATTCATGGATTCGTTTCGATTCGGGATACATCCAGTCACGCGTGATAAGGGTGATAAATGTCGTTCGGACCAATCAGAGAGCAGTTTTAACCGGAAAGTCTCCCTTTCCCGCGTGACACGTCGAAATGAAAAAGTCAAAATAGGAGCTCAGCAGTAATAGTAAAACCCGAGCATAAAGTTTGTTCATTTAAAATTACGATTAATGAAAGGAAAATTATGATGAGTGCTATTATAAAGATGATAAATCATCATGGAAGTAAACAAAATTAATTGCACGTCTTATCTTGTTAAAAGCGAAAAATCTGAAATAAAGTATTATTCTTCTCAATTTACAGGTTCGTCGATGATTATTATAACTAAATGACAGGGCAAATATTTATACATTCTTTATGACAACACTTTATTTTTATCTCATTCTCACAGTACATACTTACTTATACCTATAGGTATAATTGTGTATACGATATTGAAAATTAAAGGAAGACAAATCAAATATATTTAGTTCGATACATTTATTGATATTGATTGGACAGTGCGTTTGGCAATTTACACACATATTCACGATCACTGCTCTTTATGTATATCAATTTAGACAGAACCTCATCAATAGCTATTCTATCTATACAGTGGTGTAGAGATATTACTTTCCAAATATGTGGTAGTACAATATCTTTTATTTCTAGCGGTTCGGTACTCATCAATTGTATGTCGAGGTAACAAGTTTCGTCCGACAATACGATATCATTAATTCGTGCATTAGCACCGCTCTTTAATTGAATAAAACTATCGTTCCATTTTGATGATCTCTTATATTTCACCGCAGTGTAAACTGTTCCTTGATAAATACATTTCTTAAATAATTTTTCCGAACTGGAAGAAACTGCACTGTCAGGGTCACAGGCATCAAAATATATGACCCCATTACATTTTTCATTATTTGTGGTCGTGCGCTTGTTTGAAAATAACCTTTCACAATACATTTCAGCATGTTCCGAATTTTTGGAACTACTATTGCAGTCTACTGCTACTTGAAATGAACGTATATTCATTAGACTGGGCCAAAAAAATGGACTATTTTTTTTTTTGAAAAATATATTGAGAATATCATTCAGTATGGCAACAAAAAAATTTCATGAAATTTTAAGCCCTTAATATTAACTTGAAGAGGTCTATCATCGCTATTTTTGATTTTTAGTAATAATTTGATGTTTTACGTCAGAACTGTCGAAATATTGAAGTGAAAAAATTTATGTTCACTTATCCCTTTATAAAATTGAATTCCCTACAAAAAAGGTCTGATTATAGATTTTTGTCAGACAAGCCGTTTCCGAGTAATTAAGCTTAATAAATTGATATAATTTCTCGATTTGACTTTTTTAATTTGGAATTTTGTGACTAACGAATCAATGAATGTATAAAAAAGATCATGACAGATTCTTAAAGGAAATTTAATGTTCTACAAAAAAGATCTCTTAATATTTTTGCCGCAATTTAATTTTTCAAAAGTTATTCTCAATTAAAATTGAAGAAAAACTTGAAATTTCAATTTTTTCTTTAATTTTAATTGAGAATAACTTTTGAAAAATTAAATTGAGGCAAAAATATTAAGAGATCTTTTTTGTAGAACATTAAATTTCCTTTAAGAATCTGTCATGATCTTTTTTATACATTCATTGATTCGTTAGTCACAAAATTCCAAATTAAAAAAGTCAAATCGAGAAATTATATCAATTCCGAGATCAATTCATTAAGCTTAATTCCTCGGAAACGGCTTGTCTGACAAAAATCTATAATCAGACCTTTTTTGTAGGGAATTTAATTTTATAAAGGGATAAGTGAACATAAATTTTTTCACTTCAATATTTCGACAGTTCTGACGTAAAACATCAAATTATTACTAAAAATCAAAAATAGCGATGATAGACCTCTTCAAGTTAATATTAAGGGCTTAAAATTTCATGAAATTTTTTTTTTGCCATACTGAATGATATTCTCAATATATTTTTCAAAAAAAAAAAATAGTCCATTTTTTTGGCCCAGTCTAATATTCATGGACTTTTTAATAATCTGTAGGTCCACCCCCTTCGAACCGTTGATCAATCGTTTTAAAAAATGTATGTTGCTTTCATAGGCGTAAGTTGAATTTGCCCATAGCGGTCCACACTTACGTACCGAATCGACAGCATGAAGTAGCATGTGTATATTGAATCGCATACAAGATTCACCGTAACGCGTTTGAAACGTTATGACAAACAGTGCCAACAATATTTCACATTCTTCTAATTCTATATCAGAAATTCTCATCTGTGACAATACGTACATACTTTTTGTTAATAGCGCGAACAAATATAACTTGTCTTCTGATAGAATATTGACACAAATGGGAATGCCATAATATAGTGACAATGATCTCCAATTTTTCGCTTTATAATTGCTCATGTCGAATAAATCTTTTGGCAATGTACCGACGTCATGAGGAGGCTTAATATCCATCAATAGTATATTACACACCTAGGGCGGTAAAGTAGGCTATTCCAAACTGCATGTGAGATTGACACCCGAGCCGAAGGCGAGGGTGGCAAGAACGCAGTTTGGGATGGCCTGTTTCACGCCCGTGGGTTGTATACTATTTTTCACTACCCCCTGCATCGGAAAGCACGACTTCCCGTTCACACAGCGGGCCGAAAGTCGTACTTTCCGTGCAGGTGTGGTGAAAAAGTCCATTAATTCTTTCTTTATGTTGCCTGTTCATTGCTTTCCAAGTCAATTCCCAAAGAAATTGTTCAGCACCCAACTCTCCAGTATGCAGCTCGTCAAAGGGAAAACTCCATACCACATCAAAATTAGGCAATTCAGATAATATTGATGGACCTTTCACTCCTCGAGATTTCATTTTCGAGGGTACGTCAAGAATATCTTCTACGTCTTTCATGTGCGATTCATGCGTTCGTAAATGCTTCATTATTTCCAGAAAATGGAAAACGCATTGTTTTATTAAAGCTGCGTGAATGTAACAGTAACTGCATGCATAATAGCCGTTGTGTTGCACTCTGTTTTGACATAATGCACGGGCTACAGAGTCTACGGAGCAACACAGAACTGAGACTTTCAATAGTTCCTCTACGCCGTTGTCGTTGATATTACAATAAAATCCAACATCATGTAATTCTTTCACGTCCTCGACAAATTTTTTCAAAAATAGATTCAACAACGTCGGATTTGGCTCTTTTTCAACGATCATTAGACCCACAATCAGCACATTTGTGAATCGAAGATCTGGTGGTAAATCGTTAAGAATTACTTGAAGAGGCCACATGTTTCTTTTGGATTTGTGAAAAATTGGAGCGCCATCAGTACTAAAATTGAGACTCAATGTTGGACTACTATCTGCTACAGTCATTTTATATAATTTACCATCTTTGCAATCGGTAATCTCTGAGTTTTCATTATATCGTTGAGATATACTGTTTTGAAGTGCTGAACGAACGCTTTTTATTTTCATTACCTCGTTTAATTGATGCTTCAAATCAATTGTAAGAAAGTAATTGTTACAAGATGCATCAAGAAATATTTGGGAACTACATTTCTCACAAAGAACTGTCTGATTTTTGAACGAATCTTTCCACGAGCAATGAATCTCATTGTAACACTTAGTACAGTAATAATGACTTTGGACCTTTTGCTTTGGAGATTCTGAAATTTTATCCAAATAATAGTTAGAGATGTTTACATGACTAAATCTTGGACCAGCACACAATTTCAACATTTCCATTAGTTGTTTACGACCCTCATTGCAAATACCAAATTTCAAAGTAAAACCTGTAATCATGAGGATTACATCACCTATTGTAGTGCTCGATTTATCAAACATTACGGAATTTTCAAAACTGAATGACCGTTTTCGATCGTTCACTTTTTTTTCACTTCTTTGATCAGTGGCAGACTCTTGTGCCTTGGGACTACGAGGACGTAACGGCGGCGTTGAATTTTCCTCGTTACAATCATTGAAGTCCGATGTGCTTTCTGCTTCGTTTTCGTCAGTTGAAATGTACTCTGTATCGGTGCTGCGATCGCTGGTGTGCTTCATTGGCAGTAGATCACTTTTGTTGTTCCCGAGAGTATGTTCCAATTCCATGGTTTCGGAACTTGAGTCTTTTTTTTCAACAAGACCGCTTCCGGTATTGTCTGAAAATAAAGCAATAGGAATTGATAATGAATCAAAAACAAAAAGTAACCAATTGCACAGTAATTGGTATGATACAGAGGACAAAGAGAACTGAGCGTACGCAGAATAATCACAATACTCGTCTTGCGATCTCGAACACGTAATCCTAGGTTCTATGTGATATCCTAATATCGTGTTTGATTGTGAATTTTGAATGCTTGCCTTAATGAACTTGTACTCCTTTAATATTTTCTTGATATATTTTCTTGATATATATAATTTCGGAGTTTAGGACTCCTTTGATAATTCTTAATAACTAATTATCTCTCATTTATTTCATAACTAGAATTTACTGCGCGCATAGGTTAAGATAGTAATAAGAGTATAGGCAATTTAGTTATAAGTCAAGCTGACTGTAGCCTGTATATTTTTGTATTCCAGAGACTCCGCCGCCGTCCGCGATCCGGAGAATACCGTGCCTTAGCTTTATTTGAATAAATTTATTATTATTTTGTTATAAATATAAACAGTGTGTTATCATTCACACTCCTCTTTACTTCCCTTTCCTTAAATCTGACCCTGGTTTACTCTGAGCACCCGGTGGAAAGGGAAGCGACCATTTCCACCTTGGTCCCCACGAGGTACACCGTTACATCGTATTGGATTCGTACGGATAGAATCGTATTGGATTCGTACGGATAGAATCGTATTGGGTTTGTACGTCATTCGCGGAAAGACAGTATGAATACGGATAGACGACGATAGAAAGACCCGTCAGGGACACATGCGGATAGAAATCTATACGTATGCCTGATCTGGGATTCATCCGGATTGATTCCAATTCGGATCATCCGAGTAATTGTGCGGCAGCGTACGGATAGAATCGTATTGAATTCATACGGATAGCATCTGATAAGCAGCGTACATAAAATTGCGGCAAGTACGTATAGAATCCGATACAGAACGATAAGTATTGTTTGGCCACCAGCACACGTGGTAATGTGTCCGGATAAAAACCTATGTCCCTTGTAGGATAAAAACGGATTGATACCTATTGCGGTTATGACGACTCGATTGCATTCACAGTCTATACGAATCTTACGATACAAACGAATTGATATTCTATCCTGATAATCTGATTACGTATACGAAAATCCGGATTCAGAAACCTAGTTGAACCGGATAGACTCTTTTTGAATCCGTTTCTATCCGAAACTTCCAGCAGGGTATCGAATTGGCTGGAATTTTTACACAGCATGTCTTTTTCAATGCCAAGAATTGTCTGAAAATTTCATAGTGGGCCGAGCAGTGGTTCAAAAGATACATCAACAAATATTCGCACAGTGGCGAGAATTCGGCTATTATGAGGTCGCAAAAAAGTTTTTTCGGCCGCAGTTCAAAAATTCAAGGGCGATCGCGAGTACGCAAACAAGAATAATGCAGATTGATCTTGAATTTTCGAATCGTGGCCACAAAACTGTTTTGCGACCTCATAATCGCCGAATTCTCGCCACTGTGCGAATATCTGTTGATGCATTTTCTGAACCACTGCTCTGCCCACTTTGAAATTTTCAGACAATTTTTGGCATTGAAAAAGACACGCTGTGTATAAATTTCAGCCAATTCGATTGGGGCACTTTTGAGTTATGAATGATTAACACTCATTTTGTATTAGAACCACACTTTAACGGGGTATTTTATTAAAGGTCACAATTATTTATTAAAGGTCACAAAAAACCCCAAAATTTTCGTATTGGAACTTTTTCCACACATCGTTTACGTTTTGAGCTATGTAGGCGCGAAAAGTAAAAAAAGACTTGAAAATCAATTTATTCGATGATTTTTTGTGATAGAATGATGAGTAAAAAAACTCGAAAAAATCTGAAAAAAATCACAGTTCATCCTTTCAACATGCAGTTTGACTGTGCAAAAGGACAAGCAAATCGAAAGGAGTCAAGGAAAAAATCTTGTTTTCCCGGTCGATTTGACGTGAAATCCCCCATAATTACTGTCTAATATTGATGTATAAGCGTCCTAATACCTGGATTAAAAACAAAGATTTAACGGAGAATGGATATTGGGGAGGGATCTGGTTATTGAAATACGGGCTTCGAGGTCATTCAAATTTTTCCGTTGTAACCACGCCCACCGATAGGGCACACTACTCCCAGCGACAGTAAGGGAATCAGTCAAACTGGATAGTGTCACCGGGCTGGATTTTCCCAGGCGTGGAGTACACGGAGTAGTAATAAGGAGATACCACTCCGCGGTAAAACACGTCCCCGATTTTGGGGTAAAGTAGAAGGCTTGTCAAGATGCGATTTGAGCGCCAATTACGGAAAAAAGGGAAATTTACTACGTGGACGAATCAGATCACGCGTATTTTCTAGGAGGGCGAAATATAGAAATCAGTGGGCCAATCAGATCACGCGTAACTTCATTATACAGGCTTATACCGCAAGAGGCGCTTACATCGCTTCTTGACAAAGCCTCTACTCTGCCCCAAAAACTGGTCCGACTTTTCAGCCGAATGCTGCTTGAGTGTTATCTCCATATTACTACTCCGTGCTTATTTTGTATGCCTGTTTCCGATGCGTAAATTGGCACTTTGAACACCTAAGAATGACCCTCGAAGATTCGTCACGAATTCAGAATCACTCTATATTATTGACATCTTTGAAACGTCTCTTTTCGTGCCGTGAAGTGCCGTTTTAATGACTGTGCCGTAAAAAAAACAAATTTATTAAGAAAAAGGCATTAAAAGTCACCTCGTCGTCACGTGAGAAGCACATAAAAGTGCATGTAGGAAGTGCTGTAAGTCGTAGCTGTAAACTGCGGTTTAATCACTTTCAGTGTTTTGCGCGTGATTCTTTGGAATACATAACTGATAACAAACAGGATATGGAAAAAAGTTGTGGAATAATGTATTGTCGTGGCGATTGGTTGCCACGTCCACTTGTACATTTTATTTTTATGGAAAGTAAGCCAAGATTCTAAGGTATGGAGTACTCCACCAAAACCATAGGGGGATCGCCGGCCCTGTCTGTATATTCTCATATTGAACCAAGAAGCTGGTCTGGCCCGCCGCTGAATAAATACACGATGCAATCTTCCCCGATTATTATTTACGAATGAAAAATGTACTATCGGCCATCGAATATGCGGCTGGCAAAATCTTGTGCCTTTGGGATATTTTCGCCGTCGAAATTCGATGAATATCGTGTAACAATTAATGGACGAAACTTTGGGATTGAGACGAGTACGAAGCTTGTCAGCAATCACACGAGTGGCAAATCAACAATCGTCCCTCGTCATACGCCATATTTTTATTCAATCTAAAAAAACCATCAACCTTGGAAGTTTAACCCGGTTGGAGTTTTTCACTCCCAGAGAAAGGTAATTTCAGACCAGATTTGGTATGACGCGCCAAAATAGGAAAAATATTTCTCCAGAATGATATGACGCGCCAGAAAAAGGTCATTTCAGTACGCTATACCAGCACCGGGCAGAAATTCCCTCCATCTGGACGAGTGTTACCATTTTTGCACTCCGAAATGAGGAAATCTCTGTCCAGAAATGATATAGCGTGTAAAATTTCTACCTCGAAGAGGTAATTCCGACTCCGAGATGGCAACGCCAGCAATTTGGATCATTGATCAATGAGGTGAAAATAAATTTATTCGGCAGCTTTCGTCCCGCTAAACTACTAGGCGATTCCCCTTTTCATGTGAGTGTTATAAGAACATTCATTCCGACGACGCTCGTTCACAATTGTACATCTTCGAAATGTGATCATTCAAATAGAATTAATCGAACATTGGTTACACCGGGTATCCGAATAAGGACCCAAAATTCACTTGATTGAAAATTGATTTGAATAAAGATTCAAATCTAAAGTTATCGATTCACTCAAAGTTCTACCTACAAACTTATTTCGCTTTTGTAATTGTTTTATACCTACAATAAACCAGACTTTATTTCGTGATCATAAACGCATCGGTCGTGCAAATCGTGCCCAACAACCGGATACTCACCGCAGCTATTGTTATCCACTACGTGATAACGGCTGTTTGTCGTGCGATTCCGAACCTCCTGATTGGTCTACGAGCAGTTATCATTGACCATGAGAGATTCCAAACTCCCTCGCGCATCCACACACTTTTTGTATAAAAGCTGCTCCATTTTTGGTGCCTTTATCACTCGACTGAATCAACGCGAACTAGTTGCCTCTCAATTCTATATTTTCTTCATCAGCCTACTTGATATACGCGACAAACTTCAACGATGAAAATAGTTATTTTCCTTGCTGCAGTATCCGCTGCGAATATTTTCGTGGGTGTTGAGGGTGGTGACCGTACCCCAGTTCTACTTCGAGCTCACAACTCAATAGTACCCTACGACCCCCGTACTCCATTTCGACTTCCAACTCAGGTCCGAACGTGGCGTCGACAAGTCCAAGTAACATTCACGAACCCTTTCGATGTTCCGATTCTCATGTTTCATGGAAACATAAACACGACGATTGAAGGTAAAGACATACATACAATAGTAGGTATATTACGTACCTAGGCCAGTAAAGTAAGAAAAGTCTCAGATCACATGTAATTGTTGGCCGAGGCGAAGCCGAGGCTGACAAACATGTGATCTGAGGCTTTCTTATTTACTGGCCGAGGTGTATATACTATTTTTCTGCTCGACGCAGCGGAAAGCGGCAACTTCGTTTAGCGCAGCGGCCAGAAAGTTGCCGCTTTTCTTACTTTACTGGCCTAGATACGTAATATACTATAACTGGCCATTGCGCTCGTCACTTTCCGACGAAATTTTTAACTAACGAAATGTCTCTGATCCAGCTGGCGCACCTGGGAGTATCGAAGGACCTGTATTCAAACATCGACAAGGTGAATGGACTTACACGAACCTCTCATCTATCCTGCGGCCAGGATACAGAATTCACTACCGGATAACGGTTCTATACGACGGACAAAATCGGCAGTCAGATCCCCAAATGTTCACTGTGCCTGCTTCAGGCAATACCGTGTCCCTGGTGACAGATCTGGCGGATCCGACTACACCAAAATTACACCAGAATTTCATCGAGTACTTGTGAATTATTTACACCCATGTTTACACCTTCTATCACGTCGGAAATTTCTCACACCCGAATTCACACACCAATTACGCCGAAATTACACTGACAATAAATGATAGGGAAGTGTGGATCAATTGAATGAGTTGCATACAAATCGCACGTCGGCTTCAATAACGTCACAACTCAAAAATTGACATTTTTCAGTAGAAGTAAATAACCATGAGTGAAACCTTTGCATGTTCAAAGAAGTTACCTGTTGTTCTGTAAAGTGAACCGTTCATGGTGAAAAGTTTTTTCGCGGCGTTTTCAATCATTCGGAAAAGGTTTGGATTCATTCAGTTCCACTAAGGGCCCTTACATGGCAGGAACCAACAGTACTTTTGAGATGTTTCACTTTTGTTGAATTATGAGCGATCATTTTGCGAGTTATGTCATTTTTTTTTTTTTTACTTGTGTCTCTGTTGCTGAATGATTTGTTGCAAAACCAGAGCAATGTAATGACGACATTTCTGCTCTGTAACGGCTAATTTTTCAACTACACAAATGAGACTTTGCAATCTTATAAAGTCGACCTTTGTGAACCCAAATATGGTCCTATCTCACAAATGACAATTTTTGAGTTGTGACGTTATTGGATCCGACGTGCGAAATGATGAAATCGCCGCGTGTAAAGAGTTTTCATTTTTTTAACCATCTTAAGCTTTGGAAATGATATTGACACTTACAAATATTTTAAGCTATCCAAAATATATTCACAAATATACATTATATAATATCTTTGGTCAATGAGTCTGATATACATTTATTTTATAAATCCATATATCGTGTTGTACTCCCTGCCGGAAAAATCCGATAAAATCTAATTCATTCGAATAGAAATATGGACTAAATCGAATCCGATTCTAGAGGGTCTATCCAGAACCGCGAAGTTGCGAATAGAACACCAATCCGATCGTATACGATTCAATCGGTAACGGTTGCTATCAGGAGATACCGATAGGATTTCTTTCCGTTTTTATCAGATTCTATACGATATGAATTCAATATGTTATTCATTCCGACTTTTACCATTAAAATTGTATCCGATTGTATTCGGCACATGAAGAATCTCATTGTATTTGAACCAATCGGGTCCGACCTGAATCAATTTCAATCGATTTCATTCCGGACTTGCAGCCTATCCGTCTGAAATGGCAAAAACCAATTCACCTTCTATCCCCTTCTATCCGGTGTCCGTGTGATCTCTCACATTCTTGAGACTTTCCGAATCGATCCGAATTTACAGATAGGGTAACGGCACCGGTAGTCGGCCACCACCCAGTAGTCGGCCACTTGACCCATTACATCGCAATAATTAGTGTGCATTTCCACTGTTTCATTGCGATAATTTTCCTTGTGTTCCCTGGGGTTTTCTCCGTCGGTAAGTACCACTGTGGCGTGAGTCGGCTGTTTTAGTGGAGTAAAATCGTTCGTCGAACGTCGCGCGGTGTCAAGCGCGGCGCTGAGTTAAGGTGGACAGAACAAGAGCGTGGTATTTGAAAACCGTAAGTATTGAATTTACTGACAGAAATCAAGTAATATTAGTATTTATATACGTTGGCAGTTGATGAAATTAGCTATTTCAATGCTTAAATCAGTGTGAATATTTTCGAGGTTAAAATTATTCGAGGTGGCCGACCTCAGGGCTACAATATCCTAGGTAACCCCAGTAGTCGGCCGCCCGGCCGACTACTGGAGTACATCGTATTTAATTTTTACTACCAGTAGTCGGCCAGGCCGGTAGGTCAATATGTTTATATCAATCCTTTTATTCAGTCATTTTTATTACTGTTAACTATTATACTAAAACAATAGATCCCTGAATTGTATATAATAAAAAGGGTACTTAGGTACTGAATTGTATATAATAAAAAGGGTTAATAGTAGACATAATTAGTAAAAATATTCTCTACAATGAATATTATTAAAAATAATAGTAAAAATAATGATGGATAAATAAATGAATGAATAAATAAATGAATAAATAAATAAATGAATAAATAAATAAATAAATATAAAAATTTTGAATAAATAATTACGAAAATCTACGAGAATCAAATTATCTCTGGTCGTGGGAAATGTAGTTTTCTTTTCGTAATATGTTTTTTCAGGAGCAGGATGTCGGATAACCATGAATGTCAAAAAAAGAAAAAACGGGAATTTCACAGCTACAGTGAGAAGTCCGTACAAGAAGCTTTGACAAAGATCCGGGCAAATGAAATGTCTGTTAGAAAAGCTAGTATCACGTACAATATACCAAGAAGCACGTTGGGCGATATTTTACACGGCCGTGTACCTGAACATTCGCGAAAAATGGGACCTAATACGGTTTTAACTGAAGCTGAAGAGAAAAAACTTGTAGAATGGTGCATCACTTTAGCAAAGTGTGGCTTTCCAAGACGAAACGAAGATTTACTACAAACAGTTCACAAAATCGTTACAGATGATGGTAGAGAGACACCATTCAAAAACGGCCGTCCAGGTAAAAAGTGGCTTTCCTCATTCTTTAAACGTCATCCTGAGCTCTCTCAAAGGACGCCTGAGGGAATCAGTAAAGGACGTGCGATTGTAACGGAACAAACTCTCCGGAAATGGTTCTCTGAACTGAAATCTTTTTTAGAAGACCATCATTACGAGGATGTTCTCTTAGATCCAACCCGAATCTTCAATGGAGATGAAGCTGGTTTCAGCATGTGTCCCAAAGGCGGAAAGGTTATTGGTCCCAAAGGATGGAAAAACATTTACAACACCCAGATGGGAAATGAAAAAGAAAATATCACAGTTCTACTAGTATTTTCAGCAAGCGGAGAAACTTTGCCACCTGTGGTAGTTTATCCATACGTTCGACCTCCTAGGGAGGTTGTCAACAGTATGCCGCCAAGTTGGATCCTCGGCAGATCTGAAACTGGGTGGATGAATAGTGATGTATTTTATGAATACGTAGCAAACTCCTTCAATCAATGGATTGAAGAAAAAGGTATTCTAAAACCCGTCCTGCTATTCATTGATGGTCACAAATCGCATATGACCATGCACCTTAGTGAAACTTGTGATCGTCATGGGATAATCTTGTACGCTCTTCCACCAAACGCGACGCACATCATGCAGCCTGCTGACGTCAGTGTCTTTCGCCCGGTCAAAGCAAACTGGAAAGACACAATTAAAGAGTGGCAATCTCGACCAGAGAATGTCAACACCGTTTTGACGAAGACCACCTTCGCGCCATTGCTGGAAAGAACGCTCACTGCTCCATCTTTACCAGAAACAATCCGCAATGGATTCAGAACTTGCGGATTATATCCGTTCAATCCCGACGCTGTCGATTATTCGAAGTGTGTTCAGAATACAATCGAATTACTGGATAAGTCCCAAACGCGCACCTCTAATCATCAGCCGGATCTGCAGGATATACAGTCAGCCGAAAAAGTTATTAGAAGCATTGCACCCAGCTTAAAGGCCTCAGGAATGGATGTCAACATAATTTTGGAAGCGATTTCGAAAGCTACGTCTTCGATTCCTTCACCTGCGGAATGTAGCAGCACATCGCACATAAGTACTGAAACATCCGTGGTCGAAGTAGATCTGCCCGTCCTTGAAACAGCGAGTCCGGACATTCTCGTTGATATTGGAGACATTCTTAACAGCGAGATAATGTTTCACCTGCCAAATCATGTTGCCCCGTCAACTGAAATATCAGAGCCAGTTTCGCTTTCGATGAATGCTGTGTCCGAGTCGATATTGGTTCCAGAATCTGGAGTAGAAAGTATTTATTTATCGAAACAGGATGAGGTTCGTAGGACGAAAACACTGCCATCTGCTCAGCACGATTCAGGTACAATATTTTCGCATACCATTCATTGCTGATAATAATGTTTTACTTGTTTAGTAATCTTCATCATCAGTAATGAATATATTTAAATGTTTTTCAACATTCATGTCCACAGTTCTCTTCAAAACAATATCCATTTCGGCGAACACCCATTTTTTTGTCCTCTTTTCGTATTGATCTATCGATTTTTTTCTATACCTATATTTTTATCCGTTTCAACTAATACTTTTAATTCGATATTCTTATGGTTTTTCTGGTTTCTTTATTTTGTCCACCTAGTTTTTGGTTTGCCACCTTCGTCCCATGTCGGAATTTCTGACATTCCTCTGCCAACTCCTTTACCAATCGAAGACCACGCACCACTGGAGTTGACACCCCCGACCGTTACCCCGTCAACAAATATCAGCGCGAAGAGTAAAATGACTGATGGAAAGGAAAATGTTTCCCACGCATTTGACAAACATTTATTTACTCCTAAACCTATCGCGAAAAGTACCCGGAGACAACCAAGGGAAAGAGTACCTAGTGCGATATCTTCAGCTGCATGGCGACAGCATATAATTAAAAAAGAGGAAGATAAGAATTCCATAGAAGAAAATAGAAAACGCAAAAAAGAAGAGAGTAGAGTAGAGTAGAGTAGAGTAAATTTATTTGATCGCGGGACAAAATCCCCTAGCGACCACAGACATAATACATTTAGTGCATTCTTACTTAGTATTTGCAAATAGCCATGTTAAATCACAGGTGTCACAAGAGACACAAATCTTACAGTCAGAAATAATATAAAAATATAACTCAGCAACGCAACAGATACAACATCAGAAAAAAGTGTTGAAGCGAAAACAACTGTCATTTTACACGAGGTGATCAATCAAGCAAACATCATGGCGTGAGGAAACAAGGCTCGCATCCAGTTATGCAATGGTGGGTACGTGACATGCGATGAGTTGAGAGAGCTTCGATAACCCAGTAGACGGCAACAATCTTATAGACTCGGATCCATATTTGAGTCGTACCTCGACACCAGCACTGCTAATCCAAGTATTACTTCGTGGAATCTCGGGATATCGAGACCAGATTTCCCGCCGTAATTTGTAAAGCGTCGGAGGATAAGACCGATTCAGAAAAATAGGCACATCAGGTAACTGAGGGTTAATAGATCCAGCACGGAGACGTTTCCTTGTATTGGCGCTTATAAAGAGAGGGAGAGAGAGAAATTGAAAAAAATCGAACAGAAAAATAAAAAAGAAGAGGAAGGCAAAAATTCTGTACCGAAAGCCAAAAAACGCAAAATAGGGGAGAACGGGCCACAAGAGTTGAACAAACTTAGGGAAAATAAAATAAAACCACAAGGAAACGAGATTTCTGTAGCACAAGCTAGAGTAGGTAAAAGGAAAGCTCGGGATGAACAAGAAAAACCAAATAAACTTGTTGAAAGTACCAATACACGTCCAAAAAGAAAGATTGTAAAGAGAAATTGAGTGTCTTGAACAGCTTGATTTTTTCTGTGAGCGCCACCTCGTAAAATTCTGAATTACAACTATTGAAAACGTGTAATGCAATCACTCGTCATTAGAAATTAATTTTTTTTAGCAATGTGCAATTTCAAATATTAATAACATTACGAACGTCAAGTTCAATAAACTATGCTTAAAGAAGTTCCTTTTATTTTTAGAAAGTCATTTTATGTGCCATTTTTCAATTAAATAATAGTCTAATTTGAACGTCAAGTTCTATTGTCTGTGATAAAAAAAAGTTAATTTTATTTTTAAAGAGTCATTTTATGTGTAATTCTTAATGTACATACCTATTATTCATAAGCTCTATTATTGGAAATGTACAATATAGGTATCAAATAATAAAAATGAATATTAATTTAACAAAAAAATATATGAATGTATCTTGAATAAGCCCGTATGATTCTCTGTGCCCTGCGACTACCCGGCCGACTACTGGTATACTCAACGTGGCCGAGTACTGGTGTAGCGTGGCCGACAACTGGTGATTTTCACCACATTACCTTATTTGACGTTTAATTCTTGCATGTAAGTATTATTCCTTTAGCGAAACGTGAAAAACAATGTCTAGGACCTTTTAAAAACAGTACACGAAACCCAAAATATCAAGTACGATACAAAGCGTTTGTAAAACGAAGTTAAAGTCGCCGTAAGGCTTGAGTGGCCGACTACCGGTGCCGTTACCCTACGCTGTTTATCCGCCTGCTTCCGACCCATTCGCCCATCCGACTCTATCCGGTGGCCGACATTCTCGTTTCACCCACGACCCTCTACGTTTTGACGCTATTCGATTCAATCCAGATTCCCAGATACGTTGGCTATCCGTATACTTTCGATCCATCCGTCTATCCGAGGCTATCCGGGATCCAAAATCCTTGTTTTATCCGCATTCCGTGTGACCTTGTACATTTTAGACGCTATTAGATTTCATGGGAATGTTTTCGGATACTTTTGCACGTATCCACATCCTTCAAATGTGTTTACCAGTCCTTCTCCATTTGGAACCCGAAATCCTTGCTCCATCGGGATGAAGGATAGTATTTCGTGAATTTGAAGCCATGAGATACGTCTATAACACTGAGACAAATTGTTAATCCTAAACCGAGTTCGCTTGTGCTGATTGTGCTGATTTACTGAAGGAAGTGTTCGTAGTCTTTCCATCAAATCAAAATTAACAAACGAGAGTTGAAACTTTTGAATTCCGACGAATCGCGTTTTTCTGATATTACAGTAGAATTTGTGGAGATTCAATTCATTCATAGCGGTCAAAACATGATGAATGAAATAATGGTTAAATTGGGTAATTGAGGAATAACAAGGTGTGAAGGTTGGGAAAGACAAAAAAAAAAGGTAATCTACTCCTGGAGAGTTCAGAGCTCATGATTTATAATATGAAAGCAGTGTCATTGGGAGTTTGAGGTTTATTTACAGGTGTAAGTTTCAGGCTCATTGACCCAGCAGAGGAGTTGGTTTAACCAGCGACTCGAGATTTGTGATCCGAAAGTAGTATCGGTGTAAATTTCAGGCTTATTGACCCAACCGAGGAGTTGGTTTCACCAGCGACTCGAGTTTTTGGGATCCGAAAGTAGTATCGGTGTAAGTTTCAGGCTTATTGACCCAGCCGAGGCGTTATTTCACCGGCGACTCGACTTTTCGTGATCTGGGGCAATGGACGAGGATAAATCTTGTATTCACATATTTGAATTTATCGGACGAGGCGAACCAAATTAATTAATTATTGGTACCCACCAAGGAGAGATTCTTCCTCTATTCGAGCGTGCAAACCTTGGTGGGACCGAAAAAAACCTATAGAAAAATCAAATTTTTATTTTTAATTCTTCGAGTAAAAATTCCCTCGGCCCGGGTTTGAACCGGGACCTTCGCACTTGTACTGCGACGCCCTGTCCAATTAGACCACCGAGGGGCTGAAGGAATCTTTACTCGAAACTTGTATTAATGTATATGGATAAATCTTGTATTTGTATTAGATTCGAAGGGGATGCTTGCGGAAACAATCCTATTCGTACTGTTCCCATTGTAGGATACGTCCGGAGCAATTCCGATTCGGATCGTCCGAACGGTTGCGCAGCAGCAAACGGATGAAATAATAAATTTATTTATTTATTTACGGGAGTAATCCCTTTTTACACAGAATTACAGAAAAAAAAAGAGGCAAAAAGAAAGTACAGAGTATATGCTTAGTAATAAGCTAGGTGACTAGTACAGTATACATTACTATAGTACGGTATAAGCAAGTCCAGTGCAGAAAAAGAAGGTACTATAAAGGCCTATGACAATAAAGATCTGATAATTAAGTGAAGGAAAAATAAGAAAAGTAGCAGTGGAGGAACAGTGGGAGTAATTTACAATCAGCGCAATCATTCGAAAAAAATAGACAAAATAATAACAAAGAAAAAGAAAAAAGAAAAAAAAAAGAGTAGTAAATAAAAAAAATAAAAAAATCGTATTGTAATCAAACGGATAGGATTGTATTGGAGTCAAACGGATAGAATCCGATGGGCATGATACCTCATTCTCCGAAAGAAAATAGGATAGACGACGACGAGTAGATCCGCTAAGGATGTATCTGGATAGAAACCTATCATCCCCGTCGCAAGATACATCCGATTAGATATTTGTTGCAAAATATGACAAATCGGTGGTATTTACAGTATACACAAACTGATCCTCCGTCTTAATAACCTGATTCTATACTCCGAAATCCGGATTCAGAACCCTAGTTGAACGGAAACCCTTTTCTTGGTATCCGTTTTATCGTGCATGGCCGCCAGGTCATACCTGAATATGTGCTGATGTAAACCTGTACGGAACATGCCCGTTTTAGAATACATCCGAAGATCCGGATTAATTCTAATTCGTTATTGAGGAGTATCGATCATCGAGTCAAGAAGTCATCATTTTCTCGACTCGATGATCGATCGATACTCCTCAATAATGGATATTTCGAGTGCAAAATTCTTGGATGATAATTCTAATTCGGATCATCCGAGCGATTGCGCGGCAGCGAACGGATAGAATCGTATTGGATTCGTACGGATAGAATCGTATTGGATTTGTACGTCATTCGTGGAAAGACTATAAATACGGATAGACGACGATAGGAAGACCCGCCAGAGATACATGCGGATAGAAACATATACGTGTTCATGATCTGGGATTCATCCGGATTGATTCCAAATCGGATCATCCGAGCGATTGTGCGGCAGAGAACGGATAGAATCGTATTGGATTCATACGGATAGAATCGTATTGGATTCGTACGGATAGAATCGTATTGGATTCGTACGGATAGAATCGTATTGGATTCGTACGGATAGAATCGTATTGGATTCGTACGGA
>JAEUYN010001423.1:0-16339 GCA_018257835.1 Euura lappo
GCAACAAAATCGACCCGGAACGCATCTTTAGCCACCTCCGACCCCCCTTATCATTGATTTGTTGATTAAAAAATTTCTAATATCCAAACAAGGAATTTCACCACTCTGGAAAAATTCCTGAATATTCACTGACTCCTAAAAAGACCTCAGAAAAATAATCAGCAACAAAATTGTCCCGCAACCCATCGATAGCTACCCCAGACCCCCGCTTATCATTGATTTGTTAATTAAAAAATTTCTAATATCCAAACAAGGAGATTTGCCACTCTGGAAAAATTCCTGAATAATGAAGGACACCTAAAAAGCCCTAAAAAAAATAATCAGCAACAAAATCGACCCGGAACTCATCGTTAGCCACCCCCGACCCCCGCTTATCATTGATTTGTTAATTAAAAAAATTCTAATACCCAAACAAGAAATTTTGCCACTCTGAAAAAATTCCTGAATATTCATTGACACCTAAAAAGCCCCAAAAAAAATAATCAGCAACAAAATCGACCCGGAACGCATCGTTAGCCACCCCCGACCCCCGCTTATCATTGATTTGTTCATTAAAAAATTTCTAATATCCAAACAAGGAATTTAGCCACTCTAGCAAAATTCCTGAATATTCAAGGACACCTAAAAAGCCCTAAAAAAAAATAATCAGCAACAAAATCGACCCGGAACGCATCGTTAGCCACCCCCGACCCCGCTTATCATTGATTTGTTGATTAAAAAATTTCTAATATGCAAAAAATTGATTTTTCCACTCTGGAAAAATTCTCAAATATTCATTGACCCCTAATATGCCCTCAGAAAAATAATCAGCAATAAAATCGTCCCGGAACGCATAGTTAGCCACCCGCGACCCCGCTTAACATTGATTTGTTGATTAAAAAATTTCTAATATCCAAAAAAGGCATTTCACCACTCTGGAAAAATTCCTGAATATTTATTGACACCTAAGAAGACCTCAAAAAAATAATCAGCAACAAAATCGTCCCGCAACCCAGCGATAGCCACCCCAGACCCCCGCTTATCATTGATTTGTTAATTAAAAAATTTCTCATATCCAAACAAGGAATTTCGCCACTCTGGAAAAATTCCTGAATATTCAAGGACACCTAAAAAGCCCTAAAAAAAATAATCAGCCACAAAATCGTCCCGGAACGCATCGTTATCCACCCCCGACCCCCGCTAATCGTTGATTTGTTCATTAAAAAATGTCTAATATCCAAACAAGAAATTTTGCCACTCTGGAAAAATTCCTGAATATTCATTGAAACCTAAAAAGCAAAAAAAAAAAATAATCAGCAACAAAACCGACCCGGAACGCATCGTTAGCCACCCCCGACCCCGCTTATCATTGATTTGTTGATTAAAAAATTTCTAATATCCAAACAAGGAATTTTTCCACTTTGGAAAAAATTCGTGAATATTCATTGACACCTGAAAAGCCCTAAAAAAAAATAATCAGCAACAAAATCGACCCGGAACGCATCGTTAGCCACCCCCGACCCCGCTTATCATTGATTTGTTTATTAAAAAATTTCTAATATGCAAACAATTGATTTTTCCACTCTGGAAAAATTCTCAAATATTCATTGACCCCTAAAATGCCCTCAAAAAAATAATCAGCAATAAAGTCGTCCCGGAACGCATCGTTAACCACCCCCGACCCCGCTTATCATTGATTTGTTGATTAAAAAATTTCTAATATCCAAACAAGTAATTTCTCCAATTTGGAAAAATATTCATTGACACCTGAAAAGCCCTAAAAAAAAATAATCAGCAACAAAATCGACCCGGAACGCATCGTTAGCCACCCCCGACCCCGCTTATCATTGATTTGTTGATTAAAAAATTTCTAATATGCAAACAATTGATTTTTCCACTCTGGAAAAATTCTCAAATATTCATTGACCCCTAAAATGCCCTCAAAAAAATAATCAGCAATAAAATCGTCCTGGAACGCATCGTTAACCACCCCCGACCCCGCTTATCATTGATTTGTTGATTAAAAAATTTCTAATATCCAAACAAGGAATTTCTCCACTTTGGAAAAATTCGTGAATATTCATTGACACCTGAAAAGCGCTAAAAAAAAATAATCAGCAACAAAATCGACCCGGAACGCATCGTTAGCCACCCCCGACCCCGTTTATCATTGATTTGTTGATTAAAAAATTTCTAATATGCAAACAATTGATTTTTCCACTCTGGAAAAATTCTCAAATATTCATTGACCCCTAAAATGCCCTCAAAAGAATAATCAGCAATAAAATCGTCCCGGAACGCATCGTTAGCCACCCGCGACCCCGCTTAACATTGATTTGTTGATTACAAAATTTCTAATATCCAAAAAAGGCATTTCACCACTCTGGAAAAATTCCTGAATATTTATTGACACCTAAGAAGACCTCAAAAAAATAACGAGCCACAAAATCGTCCCGGAACGCATCGTTATCCACCCCCGACCCCGCTTATCATTGATTAGTTCATAAAAAAATTCTAATACCCAAACAAGGAATTTTGCCACTCTGGAAAAATTCGTGAATATTCATTGACACCTGAAAAGCCCTAAAAAAAAATCAGCAACAAAATCGACCCGGAACGCATCGTTAGCCACCCCCGACCCCGCTTATCATTGATTTGTTGATTAAAAAATTTCTAATATGCAAACAATTGATTTTTCCACTCTGGAAAAATTCTCAAATATTCATTGACCCCTAAAATGCCCTCACAAAAATAATCAGCAATAAAATCGTCCCGGAACGCATCGTTAGCCACCCGCGACCCCGCTTAACATTGATTTGTTGATTAAAAAATTTCTAATATCCAAACAAGGAATTTCTGCACTTTGGAAAAATTCGTGAATATTCATTGACACCTGAAAAGCCCTAAAAAAAAATAATCAGCAACAAAATCGACCCGGAACGCATCGTTAGCCACCCCCGACCCCGCTTATCATTGATTTGTTGATTAAAAAATTTCTAATATCCAAACAAGGAATTTTTCCACTTTGGAAAAATTCGTGAATATTCATTGACACCTAAAAAGCCCAAAAAAAAAGAATCAGCAACAAAATCGACCGGAACGCATCGTGAGCCACCCCCGATCCCCGCTAATCGTTGATTTGTTCATTAAATAATTTCTAATATCCAAAAAAGGAATTTCACCACTCTGGAAAAATTCCTGAATATTCATTGACACCTAAAAAGACCTCAAAAAAATAATCAGCAACAAAATCGTCCCGCAACGCATCGATAGCCACCCCAACCCCTGCTTATCATTGATTGGTTGATTAAAAAATTTCTAACATCCAATCAAGGAATTGTGCCACGTTGGAAAGATTTTCAAATGTTTTTTGGCTCCCCCGAAGCTCGTAAAAAAATAATCAGCAACAAAATAGACCCGGAACGCATCGTTAGCCACCCGCGACCCCGCTTAACATTGATTTGTTGATTAAAAAATTTCTAATATCCAAACAAGGCAATTCACCACTCTGGAAAAATTCCTGAATATTTATTGACACCTAAGAAGACCTCAAAAAAATAATCAGCAACAAAATCGTCCCGCAACCCAGCGATAGCCACCCCAGACCCCCGCTTATCATTGATTTGTTAATTAAAAAATTTCTCATATCCAAACAAGGAATTTCGCCACTCTGGAAAAATTCCTGAATATTCAAGGACACCTAAAAAGCCCTAAAAAAAATAACGAGCCACAAAATCGTCCCGGAACGCATCGTTATCCACCCCCGACCCCGCTTATCATTGATTAGTTCATAAAAAAATTCTAATACCCAAACAAGGAATTTTGCCACTCTGGAAAAATTCCTGAATATTCATTGAAACCTAAAAAGCCCCCCCCCCCAAAAAAAAAAATCAGCAACAAAATCGACCCGGAACGCATCGTTAGCCACCCCCGACCCCGCTTAACATTGATTTGTTGATTAAAAAATTTCTAATATCCAAACAAGGAATTTTTCCACTTTGGAAAAATTCGTGAATATTCATTGATACCTGAAAAGCCCTAAAAAAAAATAATCAGCAACAAAATCGACCCGGAACGCATCGTTAGCCACCCCCGACCCCGCTTATCATTGATTTGTTGATTAAAAAAATTCTAATATGCAAACATTTGATTTTTCCACTCTGGAAAAATTCTCAAATATTCATTGAACCCTAAAATGCCCTCAAAAAAATAATCAGCAATAAAATCGTCCCGGAACGCATCGTTAGCCACCCCCGACCCCGCTTATCATTGATTTGTTGATTAAAAAATTTCTAATATACAAACAAGGAATTTCTCCACTTTGGAAAAATTCGTGAATATTCATTGACACCTGAAAAGCCCTAAAAAAAAATAATCAGCAACAAAATCGACCCGGAACGCATCGTTAGCCACCCCCGACCCCGCTTATCATTGATTTGTTGATTAAAAAATTTCTAATATGCAAACAATTGATTTTTCCACTCTGGAAAAATTCTCAAATATTCATTGACCCCTAAAATGCCCTCACAAGAATAATCAGCAATAAAATCGTCCCGGAACGCATCGTTAGCCACCCGCGACCCCGCTTAACATTGATTTGTTGATTAAAAAATTTCTAATATCCAAACAAGGAATTTCTCCACTTTGGAAAAATTCGTGAATATTCACTGACACCTGAAAAGCCCTAAAAAAAATAATCAACAACAAAATCGACCCGGAACGCATCGTTAGCCACCCCCGACCCCGCTTATCATTGATTTGTTGATTAAAAAATTTCTAATATGCAAAAAATTGATTTTTCCACTCTGGAAAAATTCTCAAATATTCATTGACCCCTAATATGCCCTCAGAAAAATAATCAGCAATAAAATCGTCCCGGAACGCATAGTTAGCCACCCGCGACCCCGCTTAACATTGATTTGTTGATTAAAAAATTTCTAATATCCAAAAAAGGCATTTCACCACTCTGGAAAAATTCCTGAATATTTATTGACACCTAAGAAGACCTCAAAAAAATAATCAGCAACAAAATCGTCCCGCAACCCAGCGATAGCCACCCCAGACCCCCGCTTATCATTGATTTGTTAATTAAAAAATTTCTCATATCCAAACAAGGAATTTCGCCACTCTGGAAAAATTCCTGAATATTCAAGGACACCTAAAAAGCCCTAAAAAAAATAATGAGCCACAAAATCGTCCCGGAACGCATCGTTATCCACCCCCGACCCCGCTTATCATTGATTAGTTCATAAAAAAATTCTAATACCCAAACAAGGAATTTTGCCACTCTGGAAAAATTCCTGAATATTCATTGAAACCTAAAAAGCCCCCCCCCCCAAAAAAAAAAATCAGCAACAAAATCGACCCGGAACGCATCGTTAGCCACCCCCGACCCCGCTTAACATTGATTTGTTGATTAAAAAATTTCTAATATCAAAACAAGGAATTTTTCCACTTTGGAAAAATTCGTGAATATTCATTGATACCTGAAAAGCCCTAAAAAAAAATAATCAGCAACAAAATCGACCCGGAACGCATCGTTAGCCACCCCCGACCCCCGCTTATCATTGATTTGTTGATTAAAAAATTTCTAATATCCAAACAAGGAATTTTACCATTCTCGAAAAATTCCTAAGTATTCATTGACACCTAAACAGCCCTCAAAAAAATAATCAACAATAAAATCGTCCCGGAACGCATCGTTAGCCACCCCCGACCCCGTTTATCATTGATTAGTTGGTCAAAAATTCTAATATCCAAACAAGGAATTTTGCCACTCCGGAAAAATTAATGAATATTCGTTGACACCTAAAAAGCCCTAAAAAATAATGAGCAACAAAATCAACCCGGAACGCATCGTTAGCGACCCCCGACCCCCGCTTATCATTGATTTGTTTATTAAAAAATTTCTATTATGCAAACAAAAGATTTTTCCACTCTGGAAATTTTCTCGAATATTCATTGACCCCTAAAATGCCCTCAAAAAAATAATCAGCAACAAAATCGTCCCGGAACGCATCGTTATCCACCCCCGACCACGCTTATCATTGATTAGTTGATTAAAAAATTTCTAATATCCAAACAAGGAATTTCTCCACTCTGGAAAAATTCGTGAATATTCATTGACACCTGAAAAGCGCTAAAAAAAAATAATCAGCAACAAAATCGACCCGGAACGCATCGTTAGCCACCCCCGACCCCGTTTATCATTGATTTGTTGATTAAAAAATTTCTAATATGCAAACAATTGATTTTTCCACTCTGGAAAAATTCTCGAATATTCATTGACCCTAAAATGCCCTCAAAAGAATAATCAGCAATAAAATCGTCCCGGAACGCATCGTTAGCCACCCGCGACCCCGCTTAACATTGATTTGTTGATTACAAAATTTCTAATATCCAAAAAAGGCATTTCACCACTCTGGAAAAATTCCTGAATATTTATTGACACCTAAGAAGACCTCAAAAAAATAACGAGCCACAAAATCGTCCCGGAACGCATCGTTATCCACCCCCGACCCCGCTTATCATTGATTAGTTCATAAAAAAATTCTAATACCCAAACAAGGAATTTTGCCACTCTGGAAAAATTCGTGAATATTCATTGACACCTGAAAAGCCCTAAAAAAATAATCAGCAACAAAATCGACCCGGAACGCATCGTTAGCCACCCCCGACCCCCGCTTATCATTGATTAGTTGATCAAAAAATTTCTAATATCCAAACAAGGAATTTTGCCACGTTGAAAAAATTTTAAAATGTTTGTTGGCTCCCCCGAAGCTCGTAAAAAAATAATCAGCAATAAAATCGTCCCGGAACGCATCGTTAGCCACCCGCGACCCCGCTTAACATTGATTTGTTGATTAAAAAATTTCTAATATCCAAACAAGGAATTTCTGCACTTTGGAAAAATTCGTGAATATTCATTGACACCTGAAAAGCCCTAAAAAAAAATAATCAGCAACAAAATCGACCCGGAACGCATCGTTAGCCACCCCCGACCCCGCTTATCATTGATTAGTTGATAAAAAAATTCTAATACCCAAACAAGAAATTTTGCCACTCTGAAAAAATTCCTGAATATTCATTGACACCTAAAAAGCCCCAAAAAAAGAATCAGCAACAAAATCGACCGGAACGCATCGTGAGCCACCCCCGATCCCCGCTAATCGTTGATTTGTTCATTAAATAATTTCTAATATCCAAAAAAGGAATTTCACCACTCTGGAAAAATTCCTGAATATTCATTGACACCTAAAAAGACCTCAAAAAAATAATCAGCAACAAAATCGTCCCGCAACGCATCGATAGCCACCCCAACCCCTGCTTATCATTGATTGGTTGATTAAAAAATTTCTAACATCCAATCAAGGAATTGTGCCACGTTGGAAAGATTTTCAAATGTTTTTTGGCTCCCCCGAAGCTCGTAAAAAAATAATCAGCAACAAAATAGACCCGGAACGCATCGTTAGCCACCCCCGACCCCGCTTATCATTGATTTGTTGATTAAAAAATTTCTAATATGCAAACAATTGATTTTTCCACTCTGGAAAAATTCTCAAATATTCATTGACCCCTAAAATGCCCTCAAAAAAATAATCAGCAATAAAGTCGTCCCGGAACGCATCGTTAACCACCCCCGACCCCGCTTATCATTGATTTGTTGATTAAAAAATTTCTAATATCCAAACAAGTAATTTCTCCACTTTGGAAAAATTCGTGAATATTCATTGACACCTGAAAAGCCCTAAAAAAAATAATCAGCAACAAAATCGACCCGGAACGCATCGTTAGCCACCCCCGACCCCGCTTATCATTGATTTGTTGATTAAAAAATTTCTAATATGCAAACAATTAATTTTTCCACTCTGGAAAAATTCTCAAATATTCATTGACCCCTAAAATGCCCTCAAAAAAATAATCAGCAATAAAATCGTCCTGGAACGCATCGTTAACCACCCCCGACCCCGCTTATCATTGATTTGTTGATTAAAAAATTTCTAATATCGAAACAAGGAATTTCTCCACTTTGGAAAAATTCGTGAATATTCATTTACACCTGAAAAGCGCAAAAAAAAAATAATCAGCCACAAAATCGACCGGGAACGCATCGTTAGCCACCCCCGACCCCGCTTATCATTGATTTGTTGATTAAAAAATTTCTAATATCCAAACAAGGAATTTCTCCACTTTGGAAAAATTCGTGAATATTCACTGACACCTGAAAAGCCCTAAAAAAAATAATCAACAACAAAATCGACCCGGAACGCATCGTTAGCCACCCCCGACCCCCGCTTATCATTGATTTGTTGATTAAAAAATTTCTAATATGCAAAAAATTGATTTTTCCACTCTGGAAAAATTCTCAAATATTCATTGACCCCTAATATGCCCTCAAAAAAATAATCAGCAATAAAATCGTCCCGGAACGCATCGTTAGCCACCCGCGACCCCGCTTAACATTGATTTGTTGATTAAAAAATTTCTAATATCCAAAAAAGGCATTTCACCACTCTGGAAAAATTCCTGAATATTTATTGACACCTAAGAAGACCTCAAAAAAATAATCAGCAACAAAATCGTCCCGCAACCCAGCGATAGCCACCCCAGACCCCCGCTTATCATTGATTTGTTAATTAAAAAATTTCTCATATCCAAACAAGGAATTTCGCCACTCTGGAAAAATTCCTGAATATTCAAGGACACCTAAAAAGCCCTAAAAAAAATAACGAGCCACAAAATCGTCCCGGAACGCATCGTTATCCACCCCCGACCCCGCTTATCATTGATTAGTTCATAAAAAAAATTCTAATACCCAAACAAGGAATTTTTCCACTTTGGAAAAATTCTTGAATATTCATTGACACCTGAAAAGCCCTAAAAAACAAATAATCAGCAACAAAATCGACCCGGAACGCATCGTTAGCCACCCCCGACCCCGCTTATCATTGATTTGTTGATTAAAAAATTTCTAACATCCAATCAAGGAATTCTGCCACGTTGAAAATATTTTAAAATGTTTGTTGGCTCCCCCGAAGCTCGTAAAAAAATAATCAGCAATAAAATCGTCCCGGAACGCATCGTTAGCCACCCCCGACCCCGCTTATCATTGATTTGTTGATTAAAAAATTTCTAATATCCAAACAAGGAATTTCTCCACTTTGGAAAAATTCGTGAATATTCATTGACACCTGAAAAGCACTAAAAAAAAATAATCAGCAACAAAATCGACCCGGAACGCATCGTTAGCCACCCCCGACCCCGCTTATCATTGATTTGTTGATTAAAAAATTTCTAATATGCAAACAATTGATTTTTCCACTCTGGAAAAATTCTCAAATATTCATTGACCCCTAAAATGCCCTCAAAAAATAATCAGCAATAAAATCGTCCCGGAACGCATCGTTAGCCACCCGCGACCCCGCTTAACATTGATTTGTTGATTAAAAAATTTCTAATATCCAAACAAGGAATTTTTCCACTTTGGAAATATTCGTGAATATTCACTGACACCTGAAAAGACCTCAAAAAAATAATCAGCAACAAAATCGTCCCGCAACCCATCGATAGCCACCGCAGACCCCCGCTTATCATTGATTTGTTGATTAAAAAATTTCTAATATCCAAACAAGGAATTTTTCCACTTTGGAAAAATTCGTGAATATTCATTGACACCTGAAAAGCCCTTAAAAAAAAATCAGCAACAAAATCGACCCGGAACGCATCGTTAGCCACCCCCGACCCCCGCTTATCATTGCTTTGTTGATTAAAAAATTTCCAATATGCAAACAATTGAGTTTTCCACTCTGGAAAAATTCTCAAATATTCATTGACCCCTAAAATGCCCTCAAAAAAATAATCAACAAAATCGTCCCGGAACGCATCGTTATCCACCCCCGACCCCCGCTAATCGTTGATTTGTTCATTAAAAAATGTCTAATACCCAAACAAGAAGTTTTGCCACTCTGGAAAAATTCCTGAATATTCATTGACACCTAAAAAGCCCAAAAAAAAAAAAAATCAGCAACAAAATCGACCGGGAACGCATCGTTAGCCACCCCCGACCCCGCTTATCATTGATTTGTTGATTAAAAAGTTTCTAATATCCAAACAAGGAATTTCTCCACTTTGGAAAAATTCGTGAATATTCCTTGACACCTAAAAAGCCCTTAAAAAATAATCAGCCACAAAATCGTCCCGGAACGCATCGTTATCCACCCCCGAACCCCGCTAATCGTTGATTTGTTCATTAAAAAATGTCTAATACCCAAACAAGAAGTTTTGCCACACTGGAAAAATTCCTGAATATTCATTGACACCTGAAAAGCCAAAAAAAAAAAAAAAATCAGCAACAAAATCGACCCGGAACGCATCGTTAGCCACCCCCGACCCCGCTTATCATTGATTTGTTGATTAAAACATTTCTAATATCCAAACAAGGAATTTCTCCACTTTGGAAAAATTCGTGAATATTCATTGACACCTGAAAAGCGCTAAAAAAAAATAATCAGCAACAAAATCGACCCGGAACGCATCGTTAGCCACCCCCGACCCCGTTTATCATTGATTTGTTGATTAAAAAATTTCTAATATGCAAACAATTGATTTTTCCACTCTGGAAAAATTCTCAAATATTCATTGACCCCTAAAATGCCCTCAAAAGAATAATCAGCAATAAAATCGTCCCGGAACGCATCGTTAGCCACCCGCGACCCCGCTTAACATTGATTTGTTGATTAAAAAATTTCTAATATCCAAAAAAGGCATTTCACCACTCTGGAAAAATTCCTGAATATTTATTGACACCTAAGAAGACCTCAAAAAAATAACGAGCCACAAAATCGTCCCGGAACGCATCGTTATCCACCCCCGACCCCGCTTATCATTGATTAGTTCATAAAAAAATTCTAATACCCAAACAAGGAATTTTGCCACTCTGGAAAAATTCCTGAATATTCATTGACACCTAAAAAGAACCCAAAAAAAATAATCAGCAACAAAATCGACCCGGAACGCATCGTTAGCCACCCCCGACCCCGCTTATCATTGATTTGTTGATTAAAAAATTTCTAATATGCAAACAATTGATTTTTCCACTCTGGAAAAATTCTCAAATATTCATTGACCCCTAAAATGCCCTCAAAAAAATAATCAGCAATAAAATCGTCCCGGAACGCATCGTTAGCCACCCCCGACCCCGCTTAACATTGATTTGTTGATTAAAAAATTTCTAATATCCAAACAAGGAATTTCTGCACTTTGGAAAAATTCGTGAATATTCATTGACACCTGAAAAGCCCTAAAAAAAAATAATCAGCAACAAAATCGACCCGGAACGCATCGTTAGCCACCCCCGACCCCGCTTATCATTGATTTGTTGATTAAAAAATTTCTAATATCCAAACAAGGAATTTTTCCACTTTGGAAAAATTCGTGAATATTCATTGACACCTAAAAAGCCCAAAAAAAAGAATCAGCAACAAAATCGACCGGAACGCATCGTGAGCCACCCCCGATCCCCGCTAATCGTTGATTTGTTCATTAAATAATTTCTAATATCCAAAAAAGGAATTTCACCACTCTGGAAAAATTCCTGAATATTCATTGACACCTAAAAAGACCTCAAAAAAATAATCAGCAACAAAATCGTCCCGCAACGCATCGATAGCCACCCCAACCCCCGCTTATCATTGATTGGTTGATTAAAAAATTTCTAACATCCAATCAAGGAATTGTGCCACGTTGGAAAGATTTTCAAATGTTTTTTGGCTCCCCCGAAGCTCGTAAAAAAATAATCAGCAACAAAATAGACCCGGAACGCATCGTTAGCCACCCCCGACCCCGCTTATCATTGATTTGTTGATTAAAAAATTTCTAATATGCAAACAATTGATTTTTCCACTCTGGAAAAATTCTCAAATATTCATTGACCCCTAAAATGCCCTCAAAAAAATAATCAGCAATAAAGTCGTCCCGGAACGCATCGTTAACCACCCCCGACCCCGCTTATCATTGATTTGTTGATTAAAAAATTTCTAATATCCAAACAAGTAATTTCTCCACTTTGGAAAAATTCGTGAATATTCATTGACACCTGAAAAGCCCTAAAAAAAAATAATCAGCAACAAAATCGACCCGGAACGCATCGTTAGCCACCCCCGACCCCGCTTATCATTGATTTGTTGATTAAAAAATTTCTAATATGCAAACAATTGATTTTTCCACTCTGGAAAAATTCTCAAATATTCATTGACCCCTAAAATGCGCTCAAAAAAATAATCAGCAATAAAATCGTCCTGGAACGCATCGTTAACCACCCCCGACCCCGCTTATCATTGATTTGTTGATTAAAAAATTTCTAATATCGAAACAAGGAATTTCTCCACTTTGGAAAAATTCGTGAATATTCATTTACACCTGAAAAGCGCAAAAAAAAAATAATCAGCCACAAAATCGACCGGGAACGCATCGTTAGCCACCCCCGACCCCGCTTATCATTGATTTGTTGATTAAAAAATTTCTAATATGCAAACAATTGATTTTTCCACTCTGGAAAAATTCTCAAATATTCATTGACCCCTAAAATGCGCTCAAAAAAATAATCAGCAATAAAATCGTCCTGGAACGCATCGTTAACCACCCCCGACCCCGCTTATCATTGATTTGTTGATTAAAAAATTTCTAATATCCAAACAAGGAATTTCTCCACTTTGGAAAAATTCGTGAATATTCATTGACACCTGAAAAGCGCTAACAAAAAAATAATCAGCAACAAAATCGACCCGGAACGCATCGTTAGCCACCCCCGACCCCGTTTATCATTGATTTGTTGATTAAAAAATTTCTAATATGCAAACAATTGATTTTTCCACTCTGGAAAAATTCTCGAATATTCATTGACCCTAAAATGCCCTCAAAAGAATAATCAGCAATAAAATCGTCCCGGAACGCATCGTTAGCCACCCGCGACCCCGCTTAACATTGATTTGTTGATTAAAAAATTTCTAATATCCAAACAAGGAATTTCTCCACTTTGGAAAAATTCGTGAATATTCACTGACACCTGAAAAGCCCTAAAAAAAATAATCAACAACAAAATCGACCCGGAACGCATCGTTAGCCACCCCCGACCCCGCTTATCATTGATTTGTTGATTAAAAAATTTCTAATATGCAAAAAATTGATTTTTCCACTCTGGAAAAATTCTCAAATATTCATTGACCCCTAATATGCCCTCAAAAAAATAATCAGCAATAAAATCGTCCCGGAACGCATCGTTAGCCACCCGCGACCCCGCTTAACATTGATTTGTTGATTAAAAAATTTCTAATATCCAAAAAAGGCATTTCACCACTCTGGAAAAATTCCTGAATATTTATTGACACCTAAGAAGACCTCAAAAAAATAATCAGCAACAAAATCGTCCCGCAACCCAGCGATAGCCACCCCAGACCCCCGCTTATCATTGATTTGTTAATTAAAAAATTTCTCATATCCAAACAAGGAATTTCGCCACTCTGGAAAAATTCCTGAATATTCAAGGACACCTAAAAAGCCTTAAAAAAAATAATCAGCCACAAAATCGTCCCGGAACGCATCGTTATCCACTCACGACCCCCGCTAATCGTTGATTCGTTGATTAAAAAATGTCTAATATCCAAACAAGGAATTGCACCACTCTGGAAAAATTCCTGAATATTCATTGATACCTAAAAAGACCTCAAAAAAATAATCAGCTACAAAATCGTCCCGCAACGCATCGATAGCCACCCCAACCCCCGCTTATCATTGATTGGTTGATTAAGAACCACAATATGCAAACAATTGATTTTTCCACTCTGGAAAAATTCTCAAATATTCATTGACCCCTAAAATGCCCTCAAAGAATAATCAGCAATAAAATCGTCCCAGGAACATCGTTAGCCACCCGCGACCCCGCTTAACATTGATTTGTTGATTAAAAATTTCTAATATAAAGGCATTTCACTCTGGAAAATTCCTGAATATTTATTGACACCCTAAGAAGACCTCAAAAAAATAATCAGCAATAAAATCGTCCCGGAACGCATCGTTAGCCACCCCCGACCCCGCTTATCATTGATTTGTTGATTAAAAAATTTCTAATATCCAAACAAGGAATTTCTCCACTTTGGAAAAATTCGTGAATATTCATTGACACCTGAAAAGCACTAAAAAAAAATAATCAGCAACAAAATCGACCCGGAACGCATCGTTAGCCACCCCCGACCCCGCTTATCATTGATTTGTTGATTAAAAAATTTCTAATATGCAAACAATTGATTTTTCCACTCTGGAAAAATTCTCAAATATTCATTGACCCCTAAAATGCCCTCAAAAAATAATCAGCAATAAAATCGTCCCGGAACGCATCGTTAGCCACCCGCGACCCCGCTTAACATTGATTTGTTGATTAAAAAATTTCTAATATCCAAACAAGGAATTTTTCCACTTTGGAAATATTCGTGAATATTCACTGACACCTGAAAAGACCTCAAAAAAATAATCAGCAACAAAATCGTCCCGCAACCCATCGATAGCCACCGCAGACCCCCGCTTATCATTGATTTGTTGATTAAAAAATTTCTAATATCCAAACAAGGAATTTTTCCACTTTGGAAAAATTCGTGAATATTCATTGACACCTGAAAAGCCCTTAAAAAAAAATCAGCAACAAAATCGACCCGGAACGCATCGTTAGCCACCCCCGACCCCCGCTTATCATTGAATTGTTAATTAAAAAAAATTCTAATACCCAAACAAGAAATTTTGCCACTCTGACAAAATTCCTGAATATTCATTGACACCTAAAAAGCCCAAAAAAAAAAATCAGCAACAAAATCGACCCGGAATGCATCGTTAGCCACCCCCGATCCCGCTTATCAATTGATTTGTTGATTAACAAATTTCTAATATCCAAACAAGGAATTTCTCCACTTTGGAAAAATTCGTGAATATTCCTTGACACCTAAAAAGCCCTTAAAAAATAATCAGCCACAAAATCGTCCCGGAACGCATCGTTATCCACCCCGGACCCCGCTTAACATTGATTTGTTGATTAAAAAATTTCTAATATCCAAACAAGGAATTTTTCGACTTTGGAAATATTCGTGAATATTCACTGACACCTGAAAAGCCCTAAAAAAAATAATCAACAACAAAATCGACCCGGAACGCATCGTTAGCCACCCCCGACCCCGCTTATCATTGATTTGTTGATTAAAAAATTTCTAATATGCAAACAAGGAATTTTTCCACTTTGGAAAAATTCGTGAATATTCATTGACACCTGAAAAGCCCTTAAAAAAAAAATCAGCAACAAAATCGACCCGGAACGCATCGTTAGCCACCCCCGACCCCCGCTTATCATTGCTTTGTTGATTAAAAAATTTCCAATATGCAAACAATTGAGTTTTCCACTCTGGAAAAATTCTCAAATATTCATTGACCCCTAAAATGCCCTCAAAAAAATAATCAACAAAATCGTCCCGGAACGCATCGTTATCCACCCCCGACCCCCGCTAATCGTTGATTTGTTCATTAAAAAATGTCTAATACCCAAACAAGAAGTTTTGCCACTCTGGAAAAATTCCTGAATATTCATTGACACCTAAAAAGCCCAAAAAAAAAATCAGCAACAAAATCGACCCGGAACGCATCGTTAGCCACCCCCGACCCCGCTTATCATTGATTTGTTGATCAAAAAATTTCTAATATCCAAACAAGGAATTTTTCCACTTTGGAAAAATTCGTGAATATTCATTGACACCTAAAAAGCCCAAAAAAAAGAATCAGCAACAAAATCGACCGGAACGCATCGTGAGCCACCCCCGATCCCCGCTAATCGTTGATTTGTTCATTAAATAATTTCTAATATCCAAAAAAGGAATTTCACCACTCTGGAAAAATTCCTGAATATTCATTGACACCTAAAAAGACCTCAAAAAAATAATCAGCTACAAAATCGTCCCGCAACGCATCGATAGCCACCCCAACCCCCGCTTATCATTGATTGGTTGATTAAAAAATTTCTAACATCCAATCAAGGAATTGTGCCACGTTGGAAAGATTTTCAAATGTTTTTTGGCTCCCCCGAAGCTCGTAAAAAAATAATCAGCAACAAAATAGACCCGGAACGCATCGTTAGCCACCCCCGACCCCGCTTATCATTGATTTGTTGATTAAAAAATTTCTAATATGCAAACAATTGATTTTTCCACTCTGGAAAAATTCTCAAATATTCATTGACCCCTAAAATGCCCTCAAAAAAATAATCAGCAATAAAGTCGTCCCGGAACGCATCGTTAACCACCCCCGACCCCGCTTATCATTGATTTGTTGA
>JAEUYN010001424.1:0-72809 GCA_018257835.1 Euura lappo
TGTAACGGTGTACCTCGTGGGGACCAAGGTGGAAATGGTCGCTCCCCTTTCCACCGGGTGCTCAGAGTAAACCAGGGTCAGATTTAAGGAAAGGGAAGTAAAGAGGAGTGTGAATGATAACACACTGTTTATATTTATAACAAAATAATAATAAATTTATTCAAATAAAGCTAAGGCACGGTATTCTCCGGATCGCGGACGGCGGCGGAGTCTCTGGAATACAAAAATATACAGGCTACAGTCAGCTTGACTTATAACTAAATTGCCTATACTCTTATTACTATCTTAACCTATGCGCGCAGTAAATTCTAGTTATGAAATAAATGAGAGAGAATTAGTTATTAAGAATTATTAAAGGAGTCCTAAACTCCGAAATTATATATATCAAGAAAATATATCAAGAAAATATTAAAGGAAATATTAAAGGAGTTCTATCTCCGAAAATGTCTAACTTATATCAGGAATATTAAATACTAAAGTTCAAATGAGTATTTAATATTAATATGAAATAACGAATCAAATTAATGAATGAATATTACAGGAGAGTTAAAGTACGGTACGGTATTAAATGCTAAGGCCTAAATTTATACAGGTTCTAACGGAATAAACGGAACGGTCTACGGTACAATAAAGTCGCGGTGTCTAAACGCGAGACTCTATCCCGGGTGGTCTGAGGTCGCACCCTACAGTCCAAAAGTGAGTCAAGATCAGTGAGCTTGGTCGGGAGCGCCCGGCTTGGCTGGTCGATCGAGACTGCTCGCTGCTGGTCTGGCCAGTCGTTATAACTGCGCTCGGGTGCGCTCTGGCTGCGGGAAGCGGCGCGCCTATCGGCGGCCTGTGAACTACGGTCCGGCTCATCTGGCGGATGGCCGGTTGACTCTGGTGACGGGATGTAGGCCGTCGGTCGATAGGGTATCGATCGCTGGATCGATGTGTTCGTATGGTAATTACCATACGCTAATGGCGGGTTATCGACCGTCGGCTGTACATCCCGTCACACCCCCCTCCTCTTCGGGGTGTAAGCGGAACGCTTATGGGGGTAGTGTTTGTACTATTCTAACTTATTTGCTATTCTTAACCTATTGCTTATTCTATTGCTATTTACATTTGCGGGTGGCCATGATCCGAATATTTATCATTCGTCCACGTCGTTCTTCGTGAACGGCTTGAGATCGCGTACGTGGATGTGTGTGACTATCTTTCCTCGTTCTGGTTTCAGGTCGAATATCACGGGCGATATTACGCGATGTATGGTGTACGGCCCTTCGTAACGAGGCGCTAGTTTGGCGTTTCTATTGGCGGCCTTGTCGGAGAGGATGTGTGTCCTCCTTAGGACTGTCTGTCCTAGCTGGGGTCGCCAGTCTCGGTGTCTCAGGTTGTAGTAGTGTTGTTGTTTCTGGAACGCTCGTGCGAGGTTTACCCGTACGAGTTCGTACGCCTCTCGTAGCCTTTTTAAGCGGGCTTCCGCGGTTAGTCCGTCGTTCTTCCTCTCGACACCCCCTGGTACGGGGAGTTCTCGGCCGAGGTTTAGGTACGCTGGTGTGTACCCCGTGGCGTCGTGCTTGGACGTATTGTAGGCGAACGCGAATTCTGGTATGAGTTCGTCCCACGTTTTCTGGTTCTGGTTAACGTACTGGCGGATCATCGTTTTCAGCACTCGGTTGGCCCTTTCGACGGGGTTGCACTGCGGTGTGTACGGCGGTGTTCGGCGGTTCGTGATGTTGTACTGTTGGACTAGCTTCGTAAACTCCTTGCTATCAAACTGCTTCCCGTTGTCAGTTGTGAATATCTTTGGACATCCGTGTCGGAGTACGGCTAGTTCTTTGACGGTTTTCGTGACGGCGGTGGCGGTGGCGGTTCGTAAGGGTTTTACCTCGACCCATTTCGTAAAACGGTCCTGTATCACCACTAGCTGTGTGTGACCCGTGCTTGACCGGGGTAGTGGTCCGACGAGGTCTACGGAGACGTGCTCCCAAGGTTCGGTCACCAAGGTTGCGTGCATCTGTCCGGCGGTTGCTTGCTGCATCGGTTTGTTTCGCTGGCAGTTACCGCATGCTCGTACATACTGGGTTGCCTCTCTTAACATACCGGGCCAGTAGTAGTTTCGGGCTAGTCGGCTTAACGTTTTGGCGATGCCAAGATGTCCGGCGGTCGGGTCGTCGTGGTTCTCCGAGAGCACTCGCGCGCGTTGCTCTTTGGGGACACATCTTTTCCAATCTTCTTTCTCGCTGGTGTCGTTGAAGTCGAGTGTGTGGAGGATGTGTTTGTATAGCACACCGTCCTGGATACAAAATTCCGGGTTGCGGTCGGGTTCGTCCTGTACGGCCTTCTTCATCGTGAGGTACCACGAGCATGTGAGCGGTTGATCGATTGCGTGGAGGAAGTTCCGTGACAGTGCGTCTGCTACAACGTTTTCCTCTCCCTTTCGGTAGCGGATCTCGAAGTCGTACTGTTGTAGTTCGAGGGCCCATCTAGCGAGTCGGCCTGAGGGGCTGTCTAGTTTTTGTAGCCACTTGAGGGACTGGTGGTCGGTGATGACGGTAAAACGGTATCCCTCTAGGTATGCCCTCAGTTTGCGGATTCCCCACACAACAGCGAGACACTCTTTTTCTGTGACGGAGTAGTTTCGCTCTGCTTGGTTCAACGTACGGCTGGCGTAGGCGATGACCCTTTCTTCTCCATCCTCTTCTTGGGTCAGGACGGCGCCTAGGCCAATGGAACTAGCGTCGGTTTGCAGTGTAAACGGTTTGTTGAAGTCAGGGCAGGCGAGTATTGGTGTTGTGGTGAGGCGCTCTTTTAATTCATGGAACGCTTCTTCCTGAGAGGCTTCCCATTGCCATTTTGTCCGTTTTTTCAGGAGTTCGTGCAGGGGTGCTGCGATCGTGGCGACATCTGGTATGAAACGTCTGTACCACGATGTGATTCCTAAGAATCGGCGGAGTGCCTTCCTGTTTGTCGGTGCGTTTATCTTCCGGATGGCCTCGATTTTGTCCGGGTCGGTACGGATGCCCTGTTCGTCGATTACGTGGCCTAGGTATTTTGGGTTCGTCACGCAAAAGTGGCACTTGTCGGCGTTCATTCGTAAGTTCGCGGCGCGGAGTCGGCGGAATACCTCGCGTAGGTGTTGCAAGTGTTCGTCGAACGTTTTGCTTACCACCACGATGTCGTCTAGGTAGGCAAACGCGTGTGGTTCCATGTCTGGTCCGATCACCTGGTCTAGAAGGCGTTGGAACGTGGCTGGCGCTGAGTGGAGGCCAAAAGGCATCACCTTGAACTGGAATAGTCCCCTCCCTGGGACTGTGAATGCGGTAATCGGTTTGCTCGCTGCGGTCAGTGGTATCTGCCAATACCCGTTCTTGAGGTCGATGGTGGTCAGGTACTTTGCTCCCCTGAGCTTGTCGAGGGTAGCGTTTACCTGGGGTAGCGGGTAGGCATCGCGCTCGGTCACCTCGTTGACTTTCCGGTAGTCAATACAGAACCGTATTTTGCCGTCTTTCTTTTTGACAATTACTACGGGGGAGCTCCAGGGGCCGTATGCTCGTTCGATCACCCCCTCTTCTAGCATTTTCTTCACCTCCGCGTCAATTATGGCTTGCATCGCGGGGTTTCGCGGTCGGTACCGTTGTTTTATCGGTCGGTCGGTTTTTAATCGGATGTGGTGCTTAGTCAGTGGAGTTGCGCCACTGACTTTTTCGAACTTCGGAAGTTCCTCGTCCAGGAACTGTTGCAGGTTGTCTCGTTCTCGCGGCGCGATCGCGGCTAGACCACCAGGTTGGTCTAGGCCCCGTGGTGTGACATCGGTCAGTCTACACGTCGCGGGGTCGATTTCTCGTCCGGCGATCGTTACCCGGATGTCGAGTACGCGTAGGAGGTCGGTTCCGATCAGGATTTCGTAGCCTAATGACGGTAGGACGTAAAACGAGTGGCGAATGAGTTGGCCCTCTATCGCGATCAGTCCTTCGGCTTTTTCGTCCATGCTGGTCTCGGTCCCATCGGCTAGGGTGGCGAAAGATCGTTCGTCGTGTCTGGTCCATCCGGTCTGGTAGCATCGTTCTGCCATTTCGCGGTTGATGTATGACGCCGCTGCGCCAGTGTCTAGCAGCGCCATGGTGGAGTAGCCGGCTATCTCCACTTTTAATCGGAGGCGTTCGTCTGTTAGCGGCCGGATCGGTTCTAGTTTGCTGACCCGGCCGGTCCCTCGTTTCCCGGACGTGGGCAGTTGCAGTCCCTGGAGAAGACTCCGTCTTTCCCACACCAGGAGCAAAACAATTTAGAGGCTTGTTTGCAATCGTGGCGGCTGTGTCCTCTTTGCTTGCATCGCCAGCAGCATTCTTTACGGTCGTAGTAGCTGGCCTGTGAACTCGCGGCTACGGTTTCGTTGGCTCGGGGTTTCGTGCCATTTGTACCGGTGTTCTTTATGACACTATTTGCTGTACCCTGTCTCTGCTCTCTGGTCAGCTCCTCGTATTCGTCTGCCTTCTGTACTAGTCGACCGATGCAATCCACCATGTCGCGGTGGATGTACATGCGGTATGCGGGTCGGAGGCCGAAGTACAGAACATCGAGTTGCTCTTCTGGTCGCATGCCGCCTCTGCGGCGCATGAGGGTCTGGACTGTCGTGATGAATTTTCTGGCGGGTTCGTTTTCTCCTTGGACGCGGTTTCGGATTTGTTTGTCCAACATCCTTCTTTCTCCGGCTGGGACATAGTAATGCTTTAGACATTCTTCAAAACTAGCCCAGTCGTACCAACTATCTCTGGCATTGCGGTACCATAGTTGGGCCTCTCCCTTCAGGAGTTCGGGGAGACTGCGGAGTAGCTGGCGGTCGGTGATCTGGTATGCTTCCTTCAGTTCGGCCACGCGTTCGAGGAAGGAGTGGACGTCCTTTCCATCGAAGTGGCAGTTCCACTTCCGAACTTGGTCGATGACGTTTGGCTCGTCCGCCATCCTCTGTGTTGCCCCGTGCATCGGCGGTGGAGGGTTGGATATCTGTATCAGGAGCGGAGAGTTCGGTAGTTGGGTGGAGTGTAACAGGTTTTGCGGGGGTGGTTGGCTTTGGGGAGGTGGCGGGTTTCGCGGCGGTTCGGTATTTGGCGGATTTTGTGGGGATGCACTCGAGTGCTCGGGTGGAGGCGCAGACGGCAGGTTTTGACCCTCTGCCCTCCTATCGGCGTGAGACGGTCCTGCGCTCGTTGTCTCTCTCGGTTCGGCAATAACGTCTAGGTTGTTGTAGATAAATGCCACCAGGCGTTTACGGAGGTCGTCTAGTGACTCGTCGGGGCGTCTGTCTACTTGGCTCAGTAGCATTTCTATGGCGTCCCTTCTTGGTCCATGTGTTTCGGGAGGATCTTCCTGTTGCGGAGACGGTTGGATTGCGGGCGGTGGCGGGGGTAGTGGAGGTGGAGGTGGCGGGGTTGGCAGGTTTTGACCATCTGCCCTCCTATCGGTATGGGACGCATCTGCGTCTGCCGTATCCTTCGGCTTGATGATGATGTCTGGGTTAGTACGGATAAACGCCGCCAAGCGTTTGCGGAGTTCGTCTAGTGTCCCAATGGAGTCTACGTTTACTCGTTTCAGTAACGTTTCTACCGCTTCCTTCTTTAGGCCATAGATCCAGGCGGTTCCTGTCGCTTCTGATGCCATCTTCTTCTGGGTCGGGTTTTACAATGTTCGGTACTTAAGACTAGCTTATACTAAAAAAAAAAAATCGAGCTGACTGCTGCCTCAAGAAAGAAAAATCGGTCCCTGTTCGGGCGCCATTTGTAACGGTGTACCCTGTGGGCGACCAAGGTGGAAGTGGTCGCTCCCCTTTCCACCGGATGCTCAGAGTAAACCAGGGTCAGATTTAAGGAAAGGGAAGTAAAGAGGAGTGTGAATGATAACACACTGTTTATATTTATAAGAAAAATAATAATCAATTTATTCAAGAAATCACGGTATGGGATTCTCCGGGTCGCAGACGGCGGCGGAGTCTCTGGAATACAAAAATATACGGGCTACAGTCAGCTTGACTTATAACTAAATTGCCTATACTCTTATTACTATCTTAACCTATGCGCGCAGTAAATTCTAGTTATGAAATAAATGAGAGATAATCAGTTATTAAGAATTATTAAAGGAGTCCTAAACTCCGAAATTATATATATCAAGAAAACATATCAAGAAAATATTAAAGGAAATATTAAAGGAGTTCTATCTCCGAAAATGTCTAACTTATATCAGGAATATTAAATACTAAAGTTCAAATGAGTATTTAATATTAATACGAAATAACAAATCAAATTAATAAATGAATATTACAGGAGAATTAAAGTACGGTACGGTATTAAATGCTACGGCCTAAGTTTATACAGGTTCTAACGGAATAAACGGAACGGTCTACGGTACAATAAAGTCGCGGTGTCTAAACGCGAGACTCTATCCCGGGTGGTCTGAGGTCGCACCCTACAGTCCAAAAGTGAGTCAAGATCAGTGAGCTTGGTCGGGAGCGCCCGGCTTGGCTGGTCGATCGAGACTGCTCGCTGCTGGTCTGGCCGGTCGTTATAACTGCGCTCGGGTGCGCTCTGGCTGCGGGAAGCGGCGCGCCTATCGGCGGCCTGTGAACTACGGTCCGGCTCATCTGGCGGATGGCCGGTTGACTCTGGTGACGGGATGTAGGCCGTCGGTCGATAGGGTATCGATCGCTGGATCGATGTGTTCGTATGGTAATTACCATACGCTAATGGCGGGTTATCGACCGTCGGCTGTACATCCCGTCACAATTTGAAAAAAGAAATCGAGATGTTGCGCATGGATAACGTTAAAATAAAAAACCTAAACCTTAATCTACAAAAGATACTGTGCGACGAATTTGGCGTCAGGGTCTCTGGTAAGACATTTTTATCTTGAACAGATACATGAGTAGCTAATTTGATCCGTTAAGAGATGTTCTGTCAAAAGTTATCCCACTCCTTTAGCAGTTATTGATCAATGTGGTAGAATGGAACATTTTCATGGAACATAAGTGAAATCAGTAACCGAATTTTGTGTAATATTTCAAGATGATGCAGAGAACCAGGAAACTGCACCTGAAAACAGTAGTGTCCGCGTTCAGATCAGCAGGCCTGTCGGTACTTTGAACAAACAAAATAATACGGTAAATGTATAATTTGACGTTGTATAACTGATTTTTGTGTAGTATTCATTTGTCATCGTCAGTTATTAATGTATTTTCGGGAACTGAGAGCTTATTGTGATTTTGAAGTGAAATAAATTGAAATGTGCCTTATATGGTTGTTTCAGATACATCTCGGTTACAATGTCTGGATCGATGTTGAAAAATGGAGTAGCGTTTTGGTGAATTCGAACAGTTCTGCATCTCTATTTGCCCGGAACACTGCCAGGTCTTTGTTCGGAGAAGACGTCCTGAAACGGAGCTCAGTTACTGGAAAAACATCGAATAGAGCAGCTATCAAGGAAGACAGAGAGAAACTGGATCCGACAAAGATTCTGGCTATTGAAAGTGCGTCCCTCTTTTTACGTTCATAGAGATGTACTTGCTATGAAGGTATTCCATTTTACTTGCACAAGATGAAACTTCTCATATTTATATTCCAGGTGCTTTTGAGAATTGGTCCACCACACAACTGAAGCCTCCGTTGAACAGCACGAGCATGCAGCACTTCAAAGCCCGTATGCCAACCTACATTGGAAAGTTTTGCGACGATCTGAGGCAGCCTCACGACTCGAAGAACAGAAAAAAACGGCCGGTGAGATCAGTAGTAGTCCCATTTTAGGGAGCACTGTATTCGCACTCGTAGTCATTAGCATATCTATGTTCAATTTTTCCGCAGAAGAGTGCTATGTTCGCTTGATTAAAGTTGTCAATAATTTATGGACTCAATATCTCCGAATTTAGATTAAAGTGAATCACCTTAGTTACGTTTTTCGGTAAACGATATTTTTCCACTTTCTTCTCGAATTCTGTCTGGATGTAGACCTTTTTGAAAGAATTTTATATGAAATTTTTATCTCAATTTGGTGAAGATTGATTGTAAAATTTTGCCCATGAATTCTTAATTCGTTGGCAAAAACCAATTTCTTTTATTCTTTCATTTCAGGTCGGTCAACTCGAAAACCAACCAAACTGCGAGAAAGGACTAGACAGACTGATAATGAGAGTGGAAACGAGACTGAGGATGAGACCGATGATGTTCAAAATGTGTCACAACCAGATGCGTCAACAATAAGGAAACTGGATGACACGATTGATGGACCGGTGGATAAAGTCACGAAGGTATGCTTCGCATACCAACTGTTACTTCCAATTGTAGAACCGTATTTCGGTGCGTTGAAAATGCGCATAAAAATATCGTCCTAAAAATTGAATATCGTATTCCTCGTGAATGGGAGGACGTATCGGGCTAAAACTTGGGAAATCGACCGATGTTGGTTCACAGATTGCGAGGAAAAAAATGAAGGCAAATCGATTTCCTCGGGCCCAAACTTAAATTGATAATTGGTGGCATTGCTCATACATAGATATGAATTGACTTTATTTATAACATCACGAATTAACTACATACGTGTTTATTCATTTTTGTTTTCATTCTTTACAGGAAGTTGAAAAGAAAAATAAGAACGAAGAGGAAAAGGAATTACACGAGGAGGAGAGAGAGGCATCAGACAAGGGAGAGAAATTACACGAAGATGCGTCTTAATATGCCATGTCTTTTTGCCTATTTTTATTTTTTTTTTTGTACGTTTACCTTATCATTTCCTGTCGTTGCAAATTAATGAAAGTTCTTTTATTTTCAACTTGGATTCAAACTTTTATACCGTGGCTGAGACTGCACGTTTATCTTGAACATTCTTGAGTAACTACTGTAGACGCTACTCAGCATTTCGTAAGTTGTTTCAGTATCCAATCCAGTGAAAAATTGTTCGTTTATCTTGTGATCAGATAAAATTTGCTGAGATTGCATATTTTCATCTAGTCATATCGAATTGTACACAATTCTACAGCGATTCCATTTGAATCCAATCGTGTGATATCTGGTTTTATCATATTTTATACAATTTTATAAAGTTTGATACAGTTGAATAAAATTAGGTTTCCCAAGTTTGTTTCATCTTACAAAATTTTTATCAGTGCTAATCCGATTTTATCAAATCATACAACCCTGGAAATCATATAATTCAATACTATTGTATAAAAACAGATTGGATTTTGAGGATCCGATTTAACTTGACAAAGTCGTATAAAATCAGATATTCTTGTATGTACACTTTGGTACACAGAAGAATCGATCTGGAATTGTGTGGAATTTGATGAAGTTTGATCACATCTGATCCTGCAAATATATTTTTTTTAAGTTTTGTTTATTTATGATCATTTTTATTTGTGTTGAGATTATAATCATCTAATGATTTTTATAAAGTTTTGAATATTTAGATCTAAAGATATCAAAGACCAGACATGTACAGTATTACTAATTCTAAGCAGCATTGTTACAATACAACTATTTTCTACGACTAGTCACCAGCATAATAAAAATTTCCATACTTATGGAAAAATATTTGACGTGCGTGACTCATATTAGCGTGCCTGACAATTGAACATTTTAACCAATTTCACGTGGGGAGATTTTGAAGGAATTGGACCTAATGATAAGTCAGGAGCGATCCTGGATCTAATCATTCCGAGATTATTTCATTTGAGATCAGTAACATCGAATCCGGTCGGATTCAAGCTGACTGGAATCTCCCCAAGTTCGGATGCATTCAAAATCTGTCAGATTCAAGCGGATTTGAATTTCTAAGATTTCAGATTAAATCGGGCGCGGTCGGATTCAAGTGGATTGGAATTAGCGCGCGTTCGGATTAAATCGGACTCGATCGGATTCAAGCGGTTTGAAATCTCCGAGATTTGAAATTGAATCGGAGTCGGTAAGATGCAAGTGGATTGGAATTAGCGTGTGTTGGGATTGATTCGAAATCAATCGGATTCAAGCGGATTGAAATCCCCGAGATTTCAGATTGATTCGAAATCAATCTGATTCAAGCGGAATGAAATCTCCGAGATTTCAGATTGATTCGAAATCATTCGGATTCAAGCGGATTTAAATCCCTGAGATTCCAGATTGATTCGAATTCAATCGGATTTAAGCGGATTGAAATCCCGAGATTTCAGATTGAATCGGAGTCTGTCGGATGCAAGTGGATTCGAATTAGCGTGTGTTGGGATTGAATCGGAGTCGGTCGGATTCAAGCGGATTGATATCTCCGAGATTTCAGATTGATTCGAATTCAATCGGATTTAAGCGCATTGAAATCCCCAAAATTTCAGATTGCATCGGAGTCTGTCGGATGCAAGTGGATTGGAATTAGCGTGTGTTGGGATTGAATCGGAGTCGGTCGGATTCAAGCGGATTGATATCTCCGAGATTTCAGATTGATTCGAATTCAATCGGATTTAAGCGGCTGCAATTTAAATTTTTAACTGATTCATGCGGAATGAAATCGATTCGTTCGTGGACAGATATCGGAATAAAATGGATTCAAACGAATAGAAAAGTGGTCCTATCCGAATCTATCCGGAACCGTTACCAGGGAATCAACGGATTTCAATGAAATTTGGTACCATATCGTTTTTTTGATCGCTGATCACGAATCTGAAGTCAGTTTTGCAAAATTTTCATTTGGCGTATCCGATATGCTGCAAAAAAACTAAAAACATTTGGATTTGGATGAAACTTGGTACTCGTAGGTTTTTTGGGTCACTGATCACGAATCTGAAGTCAGATTTGCGAAATTCAAAATGGCGAATCCAATTTGTCGGGAGAAACACTAGAAACATTCGAAATCTTACGGAAATTGATACTCGAAGGTTTTTTGAACCGCTGATCAAAAACATAAGGTCATATTTGCAAATTTCAAAACAGGTGAGAACAAAATAAATAACAGGAAGTTCGAAGGCTGGCTCATAGTCAGCCCAAACCCGCTTGTTAGGTTAGGTGTCAATTTCATCGGCCGAAACATGCGTTTTGTAGGTTAGGTGTCAATTCCAACCGCAGAAATGATTCTGCATGCATGCGTTTCGCAGGTTAGGGCTTTTATTGCATTTCAATTGCAATATTGCTGCAATATTGCAGTGTCCCCTACTGAAAATATCCAGATGAGATCTGATACAAGATTTCAGATGAATTCTGAAGTGAGCTTTTATGAGATCTCATATTAGCTGAAATGAGATCTCACATCAGCTCATCTGAGATCTCGGTACCGAATTTGAACTGGGATGGGGCATAGGATTACATATGAGACTCACGTGAGATTAGGAAACATCAGATCTCATCTGAGATCTCTTATCACATCTCATCTGAGATCTAATGTAAAGTACCATCTGAGATCTTAAACCGCGTGCTATCTAGGTTTTGGCATCGCATCTGATCCATCATGTCGTACCAGACCTCTCAATTTAAAGTAAGAGCACTACTCGAAATTTGAACAAAAAACGTTAGTCAGGCAAAAGGTGTTATTTGATTGAAACGCAAGAACGAAATTTCATAAATGTAATGTAGACTTTTTTTTATTTCTCTAGTAGTAATTTCTTACTTAGTAGTGACTAGTTACAGTTTGTTGATCAGTTTTATCTTATAATGATAGGTATTTCTTTCATTATTCGTTGAACGACAGCTGTTTTCGCACGAGATGACATGTTACAGTTTGTTGATCAGTCTTATCTTATAATATCTTATCTTATAAAGTCTAGTTTTATAATGATAGGTACACCGAGAAAACAGTTTGTTCATAGTTAACATAGCTGGTTTTGGATATGGCAAAATTAATATTTCATTACCGTTGACAAAATTTTGTTTGAGCCAAATACAATTTGTTAATTATAAATTATTAACAAATTGTACTGAGCACTATTTAGTCCAACATGAACTTTCTTCACCTCAACCAAATTTCGTTAACAATAACAAGATATTCGATTCGCCATATCCAAAACTAGCTATATTAACTATCAATAAACTGTTTTCTCAGTGTATTCCCTTCATTATTCGTTGAACGACAGCTGTTTTCGCACGAGATGACTTGTTACAGTTTGTTGATCAGTCTTATGTCTTATCTTATAAAGTCTAGTTTTATAATGATAGGCCGAATTTCCTTCATTATTCGTTGAACGACAGCTGTTTTCGCACGAGATGCTTGTAGGGCTTGCGCGTATCTTGAACAAAGCGGGCTAATATCGTATTCATGTTATTGATATGCCGTACTCTGTCCGTTTCGGAATACTGGTGAAACTGTAGATAATGCTTCAACAACTCTGAAAATCACATAAAACAGATGATTGTGAAAATATGGCCAGTAAGAAAGGCATTATCATGTCATTAAATTAATGTTAAACGTTGTAATAATTGGAGCTTGTCCTGCTCAAATTCTTTCCGCGGTGATCTACCTGCGATCACAACGGATGTTTTACTTCTGTCGAAGCAACGGTTGAGGACTCCCTCTTCTCCCCATATGACAATGGCTAGATCTCGGATGAAAGTTTGGGCCTTCTGGGCCATTATGTTCTCCCAACTTTCTACTCCAATAAATACGTCCAAGCCGAGATACATCTAAGAATATGAAATATGAATGTGATGCATTTGCATTTTCTAAGTGACTTCAATCGTGTCTTAAAAATAGTCAACAATATGCTTTACCTTCCCATTGACCACGTCGAATCGTCGTAGCCCGTGACATTCCGTATTTATCTTCCCCTTCACCCCTAAAAACAGGCAACAAACACACTTGGTGAATATCAGATGCAATTTTGAATAGTTTCTTTTCTTGCAATGAACGTGGCTGTAAATCTTTTGATTTCATGAAAACCTTGCAAGGAATATTTAAAAAAAAAACGTAGGTACGGCTGATATGATACGTTTACGTTTATAAAATGTTGTTTAACTGGTATAATAATACTTTTATTTAATGTACATGACAATGTTGGACAATATAGGTACAAGAATACAATGTGATGATACAAAAAGAATAGAAAACACAAGCGCAAACAGAGAAATAGAAGATATTAAAAGTAAACAAGAAATGTATGAGTAAGTCATGATAAGTCATAAATAAAGAAATAAAAAATAAAATAATAATGACGTATGAATAATTTAGAGCAGGCAAGGAGTGAATTATGAAATGGGAAACTAAGATCTAGGTCAGAATATAAAGATAAAGTAAAATAAAAATACGGACAAACAATAATAATAATAATACAACAAGACTTTTAGGTAAAAATGAATAAAGGTAAGTTACGCTATAGTCAGAGTCAAAGTCCACCCCGACGCACATGCTCAGTGGCAAAAAGGTGCCTATAGAGACCACGTTTAAAGCTCGGCAAGGTAGGAGCCGCCCTAAGTCTATCCGGTAGAGAGTTCCAAAAATACAGACCTGCCACCGCGAAAGACCTCCGGTACGCTTCAGTGGTAAAACGCGGAATAAGAAAATCACCTCTAACCAACCTCGCCGACCCAAAAGCCGCGTCCACCCGGTCAACGAAAAGGCTTCTTAAATACGACGGCTTCCCAGTGCGAAAAAGCATGTAGAGCAAAGACCCGATGAAATACAGTCTACGGTCGCTGACAGTAAGCCAGCCCAAGTCGCGACGATACGGTGTAATGTGTTCGTCACGGGCTGCACCACAAACAAAACGTACACACATATTCAAAAGGCGCTGCAAACGTAAATCTCCAGCTCCGGAGATATCATTATAAGCCACACAACAATAATCAAAGAAAGGAAAAATTAGAGCTGTAACGAGCATTTTACGCAAAGAAAAAGACAGCATGGAACGAGATGGAGAGAGCTGTCGAATAACACAGTGAACCCTGCTACAAACGGCATCAATCTGCGAGGACCAGGTCAGCCTACTGTCCAGGAGTAGTCCCAGATCTCGCACTAGGTGGGAAGGAGCTAAAGAGACCCCGGTATGACATGAGTATAAATTGAAAACTAGCTCCCCAACCCGCAATTTGCAATTGACCGTCTTTACCTTGCCGTTTGTATACTCGGTTCGGGATAGGTGCATTCGTTAGGTGCTCTGAAATAACACAACGGAAATTATTATTATCATGTTTCTGAATTTTGTTGATTCAGTGATACGATAGAATAATTACTTAATAACATAATTGTGAAAAAAAAGGCTGTTCGTAACAGGGGTATGAATGAATAATTTTTTGGCAGTTTAAACCCGGATTTACATGAATAATATATAATTTAATCGCTTTAGAGTTTCAGCTTCCTATCTCCACCTCTATTCTAGCTCGAGGCTATAGATTATTCATGAAATTTTTTGTAGACATTTTCCTTCAGCAAATACTTTCAATGAATTATTTTTTCCTCACTTATGGAAAACGTTAACTAATTGTCCGCACTTTTCGTGTTTGAAAACTGCGTCAGAAAACTATAATTAATAATACAGTATATATGTACGTATTTTGAATTGTTACGTTCAGCCCTTTTGAGGCACAGTTCAAGGTTGAATTATTGTGCTAAGATCGAAGACGAATTTGCAAAAATTATCCAGTGTCGTTTTAAGACAAATGCAAACAATCTTCGTTTGTACTCTCAAGGCGGGGACCACCTTCGTATATTTCGCACCCCCAGAATGAAGGTGTATCATCTCAAAATAATTAGTTTTCGTGAATATGCATTCAAACGAGAGTAAATGGTACTCCAGGAGTTATTAAGGGAGTTGTGAAGAATCGAGATTTTTCTGAGTTGTTAGACTATGATTGTGGGTTACGATATAGGTGAGGCATTCCATGCCAACTCGACCAATGATTTTCCCCCACCATTTTTAATTTGTTTGATAATTATTTCCATGGTTGCCCTCACTTTCAAAAACACTTTATTGAAATTTTTTCAGATTTTTATAAATAGCCGTTATTTTTTTACGTATGTCCAAAACTCCAAACAGATAGACATTTTTGAAAATTTTGAAAAAATTCTCAAAAATACTTTGTTCCAACACCATCATTTTGGGACATATTAAAAAGTGGAACCAATTTATATATATATATTTTTTTGCATATTTAAAAAAAACTTATTTGATAATTATGGTCCTATCGGCTCCGAAAAGTTGTAGAGTACGAATTACTCGTATTTTTAGTAAAAACGGGTTATAAAAATAAACGAGACGTAGGTTTCTGTTATAAGTCATTTTATCAAATCAATTATTACTAATAATCTTAATGTGATTATTAAATAAAATGTCTTATAACAGAAACCTTCGCCTCGTTTATTTTCATAACCCGTTTTTACTCAAAATACGAGTAATTCGTACTCTACAACTTTTCGGAGTCGATAGGACCATAATTATAGAATAGGTTTTTTTTTAAAATATGCAAAGAAAAATATAAGAAAAATTGGTTCCACTTTTTAATATGTCCCAAAATGATGGTGTTGGAACAAAGTATTTTTGAGAATTTTTTCAGAATTTTCAAAAATGTCTATCTGTTTGGAGTTTTGAAAATACGTAAAAAATTAACGGCTATTTAGAAAAATCTGAAAAAATTTTAAAGTGTTTTTGAAAGTGAGGGCAACCATAGAAAAAATTATGAAACAAATAAAAAATGGTGGGGGAAAATCATTGGTCGAGTTGGCATGGAATGCCTCAGCTGTACATCTTACATAGCATGTATTACCTAGATCGGCCGCGTAAATGCTTCGTCCATTAGATTTAGCATATGGTGTGGATATCACAAAGCAGTGACGACCTTTGTTTGCATGCACTTGTGGTCGAATGGAACTGCCATCTAGCAGCTCTCGATATTCATCGTGTGAATCATGCGTATTCGTGTTTTTTTCTTGACTCATTAGAGGCCTTGACTCATGAGTGAGTCGAGTGATGTTTTGTTCTTGGTCTTTTGATTTATCTGTCCTATTTTTCGTAGTTTTCGGTTTTTTCGATTCTATACCCACAAAAAAGTAAGAATATTAGTACTTTTTCACGTTATAATCACAACGATTGGAAACATGGGAGTAAAAAGATATAATTATATCTACAGATAGGTATATTACCCGCATGAGCGGCTGCATCTAGTCTTCTCTCAGTCGATTCGCCCCGTGATATTGATGCCTCGCTTTGTCTCAGATTATAGTGAATACGTTTATGTAGAGCAACTCGCAGTGGTAGATTATCATCATCCTCATCGCACAGTTCTCCATCTTTTTCCTGAATGTTGGTATTCTTTTCTCGTTCAATAACTTCATGTAATTCGTCATCTCGGTTTTCAATACTTCTTTGTTGTTCGAAATCTATACCCAGAAAAATACCCATGAAAAAACATTAAATATAGTATAATACAGTTGATCGAAAAATCCTAGTCGAATGATTATAAATTGCACAGTATTTTCATTCGGTAATGAGGAAGCAGGGCAACGAAAGAATTTGAAAAAGGAATCGGTAATTCACTATAATACTCCATTTTCGTTCATGCAGATGTATAAGCATAAAATTGTATAGTAAAATTACAGAAAATAAAATATTTTCAACTTTTTTATATCGATCATCGGCCAAAAATGTTCCTGCTTCGCCAAGTATGTAAAATCAAATCTACAAGATGTGACCTTTTGTTTTTGTGAAGTTCGAATCCACATTGTCATCATTATCAGTGTCTGAGTCAACCACCTTCGCTCGAGATTCCAACTGTTTGCTAGCATGAAATTGTTGTAATTCCAGGTCCGCTTTTTGACGCTTTTGTGCCTTAACACGAAGTTTCAGCTTCTATAATATGATAAGTGTTAACTAATCAACTGCATGTTTTGACACCTTGCCCAAACTCGATGAAAATCTCATACTTGTATTGCATCAGCTTTTGAGTAGCTATAGGATTTTATGTCAACTTTTGGTTGTCTGATAGTTAACCATCAATGCTTACGGCGTAGAAAATATGCTTAGCCAATGACATCTCTTTCTTCAGTATTCAATTATCTTTTATAAAAATTATACAAACATTATAAAAACCTTTTGCTTTGCCTTTAGTTGTTGCTGCGACGATATCACATTGCCGTCCATGTCTGTGGAACTAGACGTGGCACAATACTTTTTGTTAGGAAATATCACACGTTTTGAAGTGATCTTTTTTTTGATGCCGCTCTCGGATTCTAAAATTTGAATTAACATTAGTATTAATATGTATGTAAGGTATTTGGATTAATGAGATTTTTTTACTTTTACATACTACGGTATACCTGACGAACAACATGTACTCCGATACATATTTGTGAATCAACTATTACCAGTTTATTAAAAATGAGGAGCTGAGTGTAAATTTTCTTTAAAACCACTCTTAGCGGTTTTCCTTTGTGCATGATTGGAGGCTTTATTAAATATGCTAAATAATGAAATGATACTGCGGACACGGCTCAGTGCTGGGAGACTTTGAAGCATAGGATAGGGTATGAGAGAAGAGTTTCTAAAATCTTCAACATAGTAGAAACTCTTTGACGATTAAGACCTGAGGGTACGTTGGCCGAGGCCCGCTTCCTGAAGTTGATCGCCTTGATCTACTGCGTTATATGACTCGGTAAAGGTCTTCGTACACCATACAAAGGCGAAGCAAAGCAAAGGAAAATATTTCTACAACAAAGTATTTCATGTGAGTGCGCACACCAACTGGGGGACGAACCATAGTGATTCATTAGACATTGTGTTTTAAACAAAAATGATCTTTGTCTCGCCTCTGCCTGGTTAACGTAGACCTTAGTGATAGAAACTCAACGCAAACCCAACGGAAGCACAGAAGAATGAGATTCCATGTGATTATTGATAAAAAAATTTCGATACCCTTGACTAAGCATTTACAAGTGTTGGTTCTTCTTCGGTGAGAGAAAACTATACATATTTGATCTCCCCAGGACCCTGATTCTAGAAACGTATCTCGCATCACGACTAGGATATGCCGCATGGACCAATTAAAAAGCAGCTTTGAACGAAAAGTCATTTCACACATCCGAGATACAGTCGGACATGTATTCATGCAGAATCAGTGGCCAAAACTCTCTCCGTGTATGTATAATATGTATAAACTTACCACTAAGGTGCAAGATATTTGCCTTGTAGTACAATCCCTCGTCGTCCTGGATACTGCACTGCGTATACACATAATAGAACGCATTTTTGATAAAATCGTTGGCGTGCCTTGGAACAAAGTCCACGAGATTTTTTTCCGATCTTTCTTTGACAAAATGAATTGGCACGATGTCGTATTCGTCACTCTTTTGGTCTTTGAAACGTACACATGCGTACGAAATATTTGATAAGTCCTGCATGTCAGAGTGCAAAATATTCTCAGCTCACGACTCTCGAAATTATTCAGTTTCACGAGTGGAACCACGGCCACGTGTAGTCAGATCTCACAATCAGATATGGTCGTCGTCGCACTGTCGATCGCAGAACAACACTCGTGTGAACTGCAAGGTCACAGAGAACGAATTCGAAAACAACTGCGCCATGTCTTATATACCGCAGTGTAGCCAACTTGGCGCTTTTCCCGCCGGTGGCTTCCTTGGTTTTTGAACGACGTTTAGTCGTAAAATTTCCCTGTTCAGCGATTACCGACAAATTTGTCGATTTTTTAGGTTATTCGGTTTTTTTAATCGGAAATTCGGTGATCTCAGATTGATCAGTTGATTTTCATATAAAAATCAAGTGATTTTCAGCGAAATTTGTGAGGTCCTCTAGATAGAAAACACGAAAACACCGATCCAAGTTGGCAATACTGGAATTGCACCTCAGGAACACAGCGCTGAGTGCGTTCGTAAAGTCTACTCAGTCCGCGGACCATAGCATGGTAACCAATCGCGACGTCGAGTTGAACAGAATGAACCAATCGCTAACGCGGACCGCGGACCGCGGACAAAGTAGACTTTACGAACGCACTCAGCGTGACGCCGACCGCCATACCGCTGTCGACCGAGATTTCAAGCAACGATTTTTGCAACGAATACCAGTACGCTGTTTATATTCATCGAATAGATTCAAAGACTCTCTTTTCGGTACAAAAATGAGTCGGAGGTATGCTCCGTACAAACTGCATTTAAGATCTAAAAGTGACGAAGATCTGACCATCTATTCTAATAAAAGACGAAAAATGAATGACCTACGACATCCTAACCTGCAAATAGCCAACGAAACGCGCGTAAGTAATATTATTTCCATTGCAGAATTGAATCAAAATTATGTTTTCATCAGTAAAACTATGTACTTTGAGGCTATTTCGAGTCATTATGACACTTCAAGCTGGACTTTATTCACACGAAATGTGTGTGAACTAATTCGGTGATATAATAATCGTTGTTATTTTCATGATTTTTGGAAAATGAAGGAAACAGTCCAGCCGGTAGACGAAACTGCAGGTTCCACATCCAGTGACGAAGCAAGAAGTGAAAATATATCACCTTCTGGCGTAGAGACAGCATGCGCCGATGTTGAGGCAACAGCCGGAAACGAAATTCATACACTTACGAAGGTGTGTACATTTTCATACGAATAAATGATTCAGCATAGCTTTTGCAGTTTATAGTCTAAGAGCCAGCGACCAGTTTCGTCAGGTAATTTTAGACGACACGAAAATGAGGCTTACTGATGCCGGAGGGGTTCTTATCCGAACACCCCAATCCTGGCTGGCCGCACCCGGGGGGGTACGGTATTTACGGGGTGGGGAAAAAAACGATATTTCAAGTAAAAGTATATCACTTAGTTTTGGTCCCAAATTGTTGATCTATGTTCAGAGTACATGAAACGAAAATTGACAGGAAAATTTATCGGTGGGAAATCGTTGCCAGGATCAATAGTAGGATTAAAAAATATTTATTTTCAGGTAATAGTATATCTCCTGGCTTTTTTTACAGTGAGAGTATATTTATGACGAAGGCCAGTAAAAATAATGCCAGGACTGAACAATGGTGGCAAAATGTCTAAAAAAATTGTTGAAAGTGTCAGTTTTCGAACGAAAACTGGCTGAGGGGATGCCAAAAGGCTGCGTGGAGGGGATACCGTGCCGGTGCATGCACCGAAGGGACTGACGAAACAGCTGCAGCTTCGGAAGTGTTCGGCTTCTCGTGTTCAACGAGTGCGACGAAGAGAGAAGGTTTGTCTCTGTCTACCGAACCCAACCGATGCGCCGCGAGACCCCGGTACGCTCACCGGCACGTTATTCCCTCCACGCAGCCTTCTGGCTTCCCCTCAGCTAGTTTTCGTTCGAAAACTGACACTTTCAACAATTTTTTTAGACGAATGTGTGTTTTCTTGCGTGTATTTATAAACACAAGGCAAAGTCGTGTACATCATATGTTTACCTTTGAACTATGACGGGTGTGTCACCAGTAGGACTATTCATTCATATGTACACCGCGGCCTTTTATTTGTATTTATATCAATAATAACGACGGGTGTGTCGCCCAAGATGGAAAATTATTAATGTAAATCAATTGAAAGTGTATACCAATTATTGAAAAAACTGATGAGAAAAATTAACGGACGATCTGTGGGCGAAGAAGGTGGTCTAGTGGAGTAAGTCTCCGGCTAAGCATCCGTGGATCCCGGGTTCGATTCCCGGATCGTCCGTTAATTTTTCTCATCAGTTTTTTCAATAATTGGTATACACTTTCAATTTTTTTAGACATTTTGCCACTATCGTTCAGTCCTGGCATTATTTTTACTAGCCTCCGTCATAAATATACTCTCACTGTAAAAAAAGCCAGGAGATATACTATTACCTAAAAATAAATATTTTTTAATCACCTACTATTGATCCTGGCAACGATTTCCCACCGATAAATTTTCCTGTCAATTTTCGTTTCATGTACTCTGAACATAGATCAACAATTTGGGACCAAAACTGAGTGATATACTTTTACTTGAAATATCGTTTTCTTCCCCACCCCGTAAATACCGTACCCCCCGGGTGCGGCCAGCCAGGATCGGGGCGTTCGGATAAGAACCTGTTACGTGCGGCTGATCCGAGCGTACAAGTTAACTAAATAAATAAATATTCAAATAACTAAATGATGCGCCTCACGCAGCAGATGAATAATTTTTAAAGTGTGAATCTGTCAGGATTTTAATTGATTCACACGATGGGATCCGGTAGTTGTCAAACGTCCTATACAGGCCCGTATTATTTAAACAAATTAATCGTAGGGCTAAATGAATTAACTAAAAAAAAGGTAATTTTGAAAATAAATAAAATGAATGTTTGATTAGGTAAAAGCTCAAATGTATTCTTGAACGATTCAAATGAAATAAGCGATATGCTACTGCTGCACAAATCTTAGCAGTAACAAAAGTGATTATAAACAAAAATAAAATATAATATAATGATGCTGTGTTACTGGCGGTCAAACTGTCATATTATAATTGACACCAATTCTCTAGTTCTCTCAATGTTTAGTTCAATCTTGTAATGAATGTGGTTCTCTAATAATAATCCCTAAATAATAAAACATGCATTACATATAAAAAATGGAATGGTATGGTTTCGTAACGAGCGTCGAGACTTAGCTTTCGATGATAGGTAGAGCAATGAGCCACAGGTATAGGTGTATGTATCTGCGGTATGGATGTTGAATACAAGCGGGCTGCTGCAGCTTGAACAAGGCACACGTACCACGAATAACACTGATGAAAATGTGTGTAAGAGTCTCAGTTCAGTCACTACGTCACTTGATTTAGAAAGGAGTTAATAAACAGATTCCAGATGCAAGAGTTATGATCACTGATTCTAATGAATGAAAAATGAAATGAAAAATTAGTGTGTTGAATTTGAATGTATTGATTATTATATTAAAAACTTAAACTACCTTCCATTTTTGGAAGGGCACGAGAGATTGATTCTTAGACTATACACTGATTGAAAACCGAACTTCAGTGTTCTCGATATGAATGAAAAGAAAATTTAGGTAACGAGATTAGAGTTCCTTCGGGCCGTGATCCTATGCTAACACTTGTGTTGTAAGGGCGGTTATTCCGAACTTTGTGACTCTAGTTTTTATCCCGGTTCTCTACGACTGCTCACTATGAGGCTTGATAGACGAAAGACGAATTTTTAAGTGCGTGACTCCTGAGCTGGACTCTTAGTGTATTAATGCGCCATGCACAAACTGCAATTCAGCACTTTTCTTGCGCTCTAATTGGTTAGGCGTTAAGACTAACTTATGTGTGTCCGCGCGCGTGCTACGGCTCATTACTCCACCCATCGACAGCTATAGTCTGTTCACTGAAACTTATGATTTAATAATGATTAAATTTAGGCTTAGAGATAAACAGCATTCACTCATCAAGCATTCCTTAATAGGTAACTAATCAGGTGAAGTCTTATCTCTAGCGGATTTTGAGGTTTACTCTTGTAATAATTGGTAATTTTGAAAAGGAGTTAACCTGAATGAGGTATAGGCGAAGCATGGGTGATCTGCGTCAGCAAAATCCCATGGTTCCAAGTACTGACCGTTTGTAACACTAGCCTAGCCTAGTTATCGGGGAATACGTGCCTTTTTGCCAGTTAAAGAGGTGTAATAAATAACCAAAAAGAAATACAATCTTAAAAGAAATGACGTGTTAAAAGATGAACCGTTTCCCACGGACCGTAATAAATAATGCTTAGGTGAAACTCAAGTGCATGTGCACTGCATTATTTGTCCGTTAGGATAATATTACTTAAAAATGAATTTCGGTACGATAGTGCAAGGCGCGATCGTAACAAACCCCTCAGGCATCAGTAAGCCTCATTTTCGTGTCGTCTAAAATTACCTGACGAAAATGGTCGCTGGCTCTCCGACTATTACATATATTCAATTGTACTGCAGCGAGAGGTTTTTTTGATGGAAAATAACCACATTGTTAGGGAATTTTGAATATTGCAAACAATTCGATTTTTAAAATACAAAAAAAAAAAAAGAAACAAACATATTCTCTCGGTCCTCGTAAGGAATGGCATCAGTGGATTGATAAGATTCTAGCTGTCTTACGATTAGTCTCAAATTGTTCGGAAGAGATGCCATTATGGATCAAGCGGAGAAATTTTTGATATTGCAAGAACAACTCGAGATATTAATCTTTTTCCCCTATTTTTTATTTTATTATTGTTTGTCCACTATCTCCAGTTAACTGAAACGAAAAATTGGCGGCGGCGTGAATGTAGATAGCCAGTGGTTCGCGGTGTTCGGACCCGTACTCAGAGACGGATTTCAACCGTGCCTCGTTCAAGCTAACTTGATTTTGTTTGAACTCAAACTTCAAATTTTGAAATTAGCTTCAGTTTAAAAGCAGTGTTGCGGGCAGCTGCAAGTTACGTAGTGTAATTGATTACATTCCCATTATAAGTTACAATTGTAATCGATAATGGATTCTGGATAAATTACAAATTACGCATGTAATAGGTAATGGATTTTGGTTACATTACTAATTACTAGAGTAATTTTTGATCGATTTTTTTTTTCATTACAAATCACAAATTGTGATTGTAACAAAACGAAACAAATTGTTAAATCTGCAATTTGTCCCAACACTGGTCAAGAGTATCATAGGGAAGGTTCTGATGTTTATGAACCATTGAAAAATAATCAATGAGACTAAATTCTTTCGCCTCGGGTCTACGGATACTAGATTGTTCGCCTCAAGTCGACGGAGGGTGAATTCTCTGTTGACGCCTTGGGTGTACACAGTCTAGATTGTTCGCCCCAAGCCGACGCAGACTAGATTCTTCGCACCAAGCCGACGGAGAGCGAAGACCCAAGGTGTTGACAGAGAATTCGCTCATCGTCGACTTGAGGCAAACAATCTAGTATCCGTAGACCCGAGGCGAAAGAATTTAGTCTCATTGATTATTTTTCAATGGTTCATAAACGTCAGAACATTCACCTTAAGCTCAATCTAACTACAAAATTTGAATCACGCTTTTCGGTGCGTTATAACAAAATCAAGTTAGCTTGAACAAGGCATGGTTGAAATCTCTCTCTGTGCGGGTTGGACCACCGACAACTACTGGCTATGTCGTTCACGCTGCCACCATCTCTGCTAACCCGAGTGGCCTGCATCCACGTTTACATGTGGGTGTCTAGAAAACTTATAAAATCAAGTCATAGGGGAAGTGGATGTACGACCATAATCTTGCTCCGACACTAATTGTGCAATTCGAAAAGTGAAGGCTTGTATCGTGAGTAAACGAGGGAATGTAGGAAGTTGACTCGTGGGTGTAACAGTCATGTGTGAGCTTGAAGTTTTTTATTTGCGACGTTTCGATTGATTCATGGCCAATAATTATCAAGCTTGTGGACAACCACAACAATACATCACTTAATGTTGCTAATCTTATATAACTACAAGACTAAATTAAAAGCTACGTGTCGTTACATGAGGCGACCGTTATAGAAATTTTGTAAATCTAGAGGACGAAGTTAGATTAGGTGACTGTTCTGAGACAATCATGTGTTTACGAGTTGTGAACATGGAAACGTCGCAAGTAAAAAACTTCAAGCTCACACATGACTGTTACACCCACAAGTCGATTTCCTACATGTTTCTAAAACAGTCAAGAAAACTCCTCCTATCCTAAACGAGGAAAGGAAACAGCCGAAGCCAACAAAGACGTGGATTGTTTCCTTTCCTTGTTTACTCACAGTATAAATAGGGAGAGGCCCGTTCGGACACATCTGGATCGGACACAATACATATCGGACACAAAATAAAATACTTGCATCATCAGACACAATCTTTTTCGGACACATGCAGATCGGATACAAGGTTTAGATGTATTTTATAAACACCGGATCGGACACAAGATAAATATTAATTATACACGGTCTCGCTTAAACGAATGTCGAACGGACACAATTCTTTTTGGCCAGGTTTCTTCGATACTATTTCGACGCCACTAAATAAGAGTCCAGGGGAGATTCTTTTAATGACATTGAAATTTGGGATTTCCAATATGTTAACACAAACCGCAAATTCCAATCTGCTTAAATTGATTAACACTCTATTCATTGAACCCATATTTCCGCATTCCCGGTATTTCATCGATAAACTGTTCAATATTAAGAGCAACGTAGAATTTCATGCAGTTTGCCCATCCTGCTCCGAATATGTTGGAAAAGTTGAAAATTTAAATAATGCTGTTACATGCTCGGTTTGTGACACTAATGTAGATTTGTCAAATCCGTCATGCCTACATTTTTTCGCAATGATGAACCCATCTACCGCAATAGCAGAACATCTACAGACATTTCAAAATCATTACAATTATGTCGTGCAGGAAAGACGCTATGAAAAAGGACATATAAAAGATATTTATGATGGTAAATGTTATCGTACGTTCGTGTCTTCTTTGCCAGATGAAGTAAAACAAAATTATGCTACCGTTACGTTCAACACAGACGGAATACCAGCTTTTGAATGCTCTCAAAATTCAATCTGGCCTATCCAACTAATGATCAATGAGTTACCGGTTCAAGAAAGGTTTCGAAATCTCATCACTTGTGGCTTGTGGTTCGGTAAGAATAAACCCAACATGGACATCTTCATGAAGCCATTTCGGGATATGATGAATAATCTTTCCACGTCAGGAATCGAATGCAAACTTAATGGAGAAAATCGTCTTATCAAAGTTTATGGTGTATCTTGTTGTGTGGATGCAGTTGCTAGAGCCCCGATGCAAGGTATTAAGCAGTTTAATGGTACTCACGGGTGTGGATGGTGTCTTCATCCAGGAGTATATATGAAAGAGGCCAAGTGTTTGAAATATCCTACTCTCAGTTATACTCCAGAACCAAGAAATGTAGGTAACACAGTAGCTTTCATGGACGAATTCCAAAGAACCATGAAACCTGTTCGTGGAGTGCAAAGCATATCACCACTTCTGAATTTGATTTCCTTCGACATCATATTTGGGTTTATGCCTGATTATATGCACTGCATTTTGATAGGGGTTGCTAAGCAAGTCACAGAGCTGATGTTGGATTTACTTTCTTCTGATGATTTAAATTTTCTCAGTGCTCAGTTATCGCGTATAAGGGCTCCTAATCAGCTTGCCCGGCTGACTAGACCGCTAATTGACCGAAAATTCTGGAAGGCTCGTGAGTGGGAAAATTGGGTGCTTTATTATAGTTTACCTATTCTTCCTCTAAAATTGGAACGAAAATTCACACAGCATTGGAGCTTGCTAGTGGAGAGCCTTTATATCCTATTGCAAGTTGACGTCAGGTACAACCAGTTAGAACACTCCGATATTTTGTTGAATGAATTTGTCGTACAAACGGAACAGCTGTACTCAAAAAATGCCATGACTTTCAATGTGCACCAATTGTTACACATCGCGAAAAGTGTGTATAATTGGGGTCCACTTTGGGCTCATTCGACTTTTGCATTCGAAGCAGGAAATGCTCAAATATTAAAAGCAATAAAATGTGCGAAAGGTGTAAACTTGCAGATTCTACGGTACATAAATTTGACTTTCAATACAAGCATACTGGAGAAAAAAGTCTTCCCTAATAGCTGTGCAATAACGAAAGAATATTGCAGACAACTTACTGTGCCAAAAATGAAAAAATTTCTCAAAATGTCAGGTATCACATACTTCGGCAAAGGTGAAAAAATTGGAGATGATTTGAATGTACTTGCAAATGTCGATATATGCTCAGACGACACTACGGTGTTCACCAGAATGGTTAAAGACGGTTGCCTATATTTATCGCGTTTGAAAGATAATAAACGATCTAATAATTGTATTGCACAAATGGCTGACGGTAGATTCATCCAGATAATACATTTTTTTGTCGACAAACGAAGAAACAAAGAACTCACTCTTTGTAACGTTATCCAGACTACTGAACACGATCTTTGTAACAATTATGTCACATTACAGAAAATCTGTAGTATAGAAAATAAAATTGTATTCGTGCCAACGACAGATATAAACCGAATTTGTATTTATATCGAGGTAGGGTGTGAATGTTACGTATGCCCTCTGCCAAATCTGTATTTCTATTGAGAGATTGCACCACTTCAGAAAGAGTATGCAAAGTATCCTATATTTGTGAACCTGCAATCAATGAAACCTGTACAAACGATATGAGAATGATAATTTTGCACGTACGATCACACGTGTATGTATATAAAATATGTATGTACAAAATATTTGAAAATATGTGATATTTTTCTGAAACAATTTTTGAACTTAATATTTTTGTATTCTTTTTAAATTTGACCACCCTCTCATTACGTAATTAGTTAATGCCAATGTATAAGATCCCACATCAACGATGTAAATGATACAAGAAATGACGTGACCGCGATAATTAGTTGCGTTACCGAAGAAATTTGGTAACACAAATATTTTGTATTTCTCGGTGAAAATGCTTGACTATACAAAGAATTTTTCTTGTGTAACTAATTGTTTAAGTTCGCTGTAAAAATGTGATGAATAAAATTACTTTTATGAAATTTCGTTCTTGCGTTTCAATCAAATAACACCTTTTGCCTGACTAACGTTTTTTGTTTAAATTTCGATTGGTGCTCATACTTTAAATTGAGAGGTCTGGTACGACATGATGGACCAGATGCGATGCCAAAACCTAGATAGCACGCGGTTTGAGACCTCAGATGCTACTCTACATTAGATCTCAGATGAGATGTGATAAGAGATCTCAGATGAGATCTGATGTTTCCTAATCTCACGTGAGTCTCATATGTAATCCTATGCCCCGTCCTAGTTCAAATTCGGTACCGAGATCTCAGATGAGCTGATGTGAGATCTCATTTCAGCTAATATGAGATCTCATAACAGCTCACTTCAGAATTCATCTGAAATCTTGTATCAGATCTCATCTGGATATTTTCAGTAGGGTCATTTTCTGCAATATTGTGATGTTGCCGCAATATTACCAGTAGGTTTGACCAATTCGTGCATTTATTCAATTCAATAGATCTGGGTAGTAAAAAATACCATCTGACGATTAATTTTGTATTTGAAAAAATATATATTGTACATAAAAGCTGGATACAATTAAACATAACAAGAATCCCATACAGCAAACAAGTTGCAGTAATGTTGTTACAACGTTGCTGCAATCTTACAACCCTGTAGTAACGTTGCAGCAAGGTTGCAGCAACATTGCAGTAACATTGCTGCAACTTGTCTGCTGTCTGGGATATAGACATCTAATACACCATCAAACACAGCTTTATATAGAAAGAAACCTGATATAAGAGTACGTCATTTTATCAAACCATAATTATTAACGCCCTTATATTTCATCTGATGAACATCTGTGATGCATATTTACACTAAATACATATTATATATGTATACATCTAAATAATATAAAGAGGTTATTATTGAAACCGTATAGCTAGTATAATAGAGTCTGGCATACGAGTAAAATAGACATCGAAAACATAATGAGGAAAAATTTCTAATATAATGGTATCTCGTTGGTACTGTGCTCTTTTCAAGCCTACACGACTAACTAACAATAAGTTTCACCAAACAGTTTTGACTTCTTGAAGACACAGTTCTCCGAAAGGTGCATACATTGATGCCTGATGAATCCACCAGTTGATGAAAAACCTGTAGAACAAGATAACATAGTTAATTTAAATCTGCCAAAATATTTGGAAAATTATTCAAACAAGTTTGAATAAAAATATGTAAGAGGGCAATATACTAATAGGAGAAAGTAGAAAGTAGAAACCGTAGAACGAAAACAATATAAAATAAATGAGATGAACATAGGTAGGGCACGACTAACGCTAAGCTAGCATCGAGCGAAGACTGTATGCTATCGACGAAAATCTACGAGCCACAGACTTTCGGAGGGACTGATGAAATTCTGAAAATCGCTATTGGAGGTGGTATAAGAAAAAATACATCCAGCAGTTTTTGAATAATGGTAGAATAGACTGTGGAAAAAATGTCAGCCTCCTGCGATGAGAGTGTAAGAGCAAGGAACCTTGCGAAGAAGATTTTGCCTACCGAAAAGATTTTTTTATACATCTGATCTATTTAATATTGTAAGAATTTCAAAACCTATTTTCGCCCAAAATTTCACCGAAGTCTCCCCTTAAGACGAAGAGCTCTGCGGCGCCTCTTAGGAGGGAAAGTGGTAAAAATGACATGGCAGGCATGTAATCAAACCGGCCTTCTTGGGATTTGCGTCAAAACCGAGTATCTCGAATTCTGCTTGAAAAACCAGCTATCTTGGATTTCGCCTGAATAACCAGCGTTATAACCTGATATAAGCTGATCAGCCCCGAGATGGCCGGTTTTTAGAGCAAACGCGATATAGTCACAACAATTGATAACTAAAGTGCCATAAATCTAATCTTTTCAGTATCTCACAATAGTCGGAAAATGTACGGTACATAACCTCAAATCCGTCAGATGTTCGATACACGGATTAACGTGTATATTCAGATAGGGCGATTCGTATAATAATTCTGTCGGATGATTTTATCCTAAATATGAGCGTATATGACAAGATGAATACTTACTCGTTTTGATTATTTTGTGGACATGATAAACTGCAGCTGCACGATGGACGAGAACTATACGACGCAGTGAATGAGTGAAACCATTCGTTGGAACACCGCCATTATGCTAGCGCGCGCTATGCGAGCTTGTCAACATCGCCACGTGGGTCAATCGCACGGGCGCGAAAATTCAAATAAGGAAACTTTAAACTTCTTTCAAAGCGAAGTGAATTCCACCTCTAAACGGACAAGAATTGACATCTGATCGTTTGAACCGATCCAAATTTTTTCTACGTGTCATGTGTATGTAAAAACAGCCGACGCGTATATTTGAACGTTGGTCGGATTTTTTTTGGCAAACATGAATTAATTATTGCGCTTTGTCGTAGAAAAATAAATATTTGTATGACAGCGCAGCTATAAAATCCGGCCACTTCGAGGTACAATTTCCTTTATATAGATAGGGAATAGATAATTATTATACAGATATATGTTATGAACCATTTTCTCCCGGGTATGATATCCTCATAGATTTATTAATCTGACAAAAGTTTGTCAGATCATTCATATTCATATATTTATGAATGTCGATATATTGATATCACATTTTATGATTTGATTTCACTTTATGAGATGTCTTATGATATAAGTTGCTCATGATTTGATGCATTTCTTGCCATATAGCATGCAACATTGCTACAACATTGCTGCATCATTACAATATTTCATCTTTATTACATCGCATCTGCAATATTGCTGCAACCTTGCTGCAATATTACAATATTTCATCTTTATTACATTGCATCTGCAATATTGCTGCAACCTTGCTGCAATATTGCAGATGCAATGTAATGACGATGAGATATTGCAATATTGCAGCAATGTTGTAGCAATGTTGCATGCTGTATGGGTAACACTAAATTTTTGGTGTAAATGTTGATGTTTGGGGTGGGGTTCAAAAATCAAAATTATCAAAATTCATACAGACCCAAATTCCAAAAGTTCGAAATTACGAATGCTTCAATATACAAATGAGATTTACACAAAGGATCGATGGACCATGTAGATAAAAAAGTAGAGTAACAAAATACCGAAGATTAACTAAAATGGCAATATTCCCAAGAAATCAAAAATCAACCTATCAAAATGGTGCGTAATATCGAAAAATCAGATAAGCAAATTAATTATATTCAAAAGGTTCATAATTCCGAAATGAATAAATACCGAAATGAAATGTAAATAACGCCTGAAAATCCAGTGGTCCAGAGTTCCAAATGAGCAAATTGTCAAACGAGTGGAATTCCAAGAAAGAATAACTTGCCGCTTTTCGCGTGTAGGGGCGCTACTGGAATCAACGATTTACGTATAAATCGTCGATATCATGGTTGCTGATTAGGGGACTAATTTTCGTACCGTCAGATGACGTTACGGGCAAATCACAGCAAGCACGCCACGATACAGGCGCGCGCATGCGTATATATCCACGTAATTTCATCGTAATATTTAGTGATCTACACGAACAATGTGCAAATATCTTCAGAAAAGTAAAAATTGCGAAATTGATCAACTAACGGTGAAAGGTCTAGCGGCGACGCCTTTCATCTCGAACTTTGAAGAGAAAAATCGTGTTCACTAATGGTATAAGGTCCTATTCGCCATTTTTTTGCAATTCATCTACTTTTTCGAAAATACTCTGAAATCCCCTGAAACGCATAGAAAAATCAAAATTCCGAATTTTTTTCAAAAGTTTCTAAAAAAAAAAAAAATTTGTCACACCAAAGGTATCAAGTCGAATTCGCCATTTTTTTTCCGAATGTCCGAAAATCCTGTGAAACGCGTAGAAAAATGAAAATTTCGATTCTCAAGATTTAAATGAATAAAAAAAATTGCATAAACGACCTTATAACTTTACGTCGTCCATTTGTTGTTAATCTCGCAAATTAAAAAAAAAAAAAATCTGTATTATCATGTTTCTATGCATTTCAGGGATTTGAAAGTATTTTCAAAACCAGAATTGAAAAAAAAATGGCGATACGACCTTATCTTATCAATTTATTATTTATTTTTGTTTTGATTCTCAAAAATTTTTTAAAAACTTTGGAATTTTGATTTTTTTATGTGTTTTAAAAATTAAAAAAAAAAAGTCGTATACGACTTTTCGTAACACCTGCATGGGAAGTTCGACTCCGCGCTGGAGAGTGCGGGAGATAGCTGATTCCCTTATACAGGCCGAGAGCCTACATTCCCGCACTGTCTTCGGCCCGTAAGGGGATCAGTTATCTCGCATTCCACAGTGCACGAAGTCGAACTTCGACACTTGACGCACAGGCACGCACTCGCAGACGTACTTGACCGTCGATAAAACGGCCACCTTGGGTACCGAAAACTACCCTCGAAAAACGATTTCCCTGAGATTTCTTGCGATTTGTCCGTTTTTTTGGCACCTATGATGGTGTAACTTCCCACGAATCCGAGGCCCATAATTTCCGTTGGAGGATAACTTTATTATAAGTGTTTGATTTCAGGTAAAAAGTTTCAGCAAAATCGAAGGTGTCCAAATGAATAATATATTGATTTTTTCTCTATTATCAAAAATATTCCATAACTGTGTAGTTGGAAAAGATTCTGCAATTTTTTGTGAAAATCTCTGTCTTTTTTGCACATTTTATACCTACCCTCATCATTTTTCGAAAAAAGTCAAAGCTCTTGAAGTTAGAGCCAGTTGAAACAAGTCCGTTAGCGAAAAGGATGAAACATTGGAGAATTAAAAAAAAATAGAAAACGTGGCTTAATCGAAAAACGGCCGAACACGTGTTCATTTTTTTCGATGGACGGATTGAGAACAAAATTGACATCAAGATCGGCGTCGGTGATCTTCACCCATTAGGTGAAATGCCATGGAACCCCCGGATATGTATTCTGATTCGATTTTTTCACGTTTTGTTCATCAATGTCCAACGTTTTGAAAACTTGAATTTTTCGGTTGAAAACGTGACGGCATGATGAACATTATGAAAGATTTCGCCCACGTAACGGGATCGGTAATGTGCTACGGTATGGGCCTGGTACGCCGTACTATATATGGGGCTGTCCACGTCAATTCACCTAGCCTCCAAACCGCAAGATTTATTATTTGCTTCGTGATTTTTTATGTTTTTGTCCTTGGTCTAAAACATTTTTCTGAGTTTTTTCAAACTTTTCGGACAAACCCTTTCTAACTTGTGTTTTTTTCTTTCAACCGAAATAAAAAACCATTTTTAAAAATCTGAATAACTTAACAAAAATCGTACGATCAACGTAGAACAGTCTCCCGCTCGCGAGAATATGGGCCAAATTTTTATTACATTTTTTTTAACCGACAAAAACTTTTTGTTGTTGTTAAGAATATACTCAAACCACGACTTTTATGTACCCATAGATCCTAATACTATTTTTGAACTGGAAGAATGGAAAAAAAACTAATTCAATTGGTCGGTTACAAGGAATATTAATTCGATCAAATATTCACTATGCCAAAAATAAGATGTGTGAAAAATGGGTTGTTTCAGTGAGTGATTACTCGTTCCTGGGACTTATACTCTGATCCAAATAATTTTGTACACGATTTATTCTTGTGACATTGAATATTTGATCGAATTAATATTCCTTGTAACTGACTAGTTGAATTCATTTTTGTTTTTCATTTTTCCAGTTCAAAGATAGTATTGATATATCTAAGGGTGGATAAAAGACCCGGTTTGTATTCTTAAAAAAAAAGTTTTGATTGGGTAAAAAAAAAATAAAAGACGTATCTGGCCCACATTCTCGCGAGCGGAAGACTGTTCTACGTTGATTATACGATTTTTATTAGGTTTTTTAGATTTGAAAAAATGGTCCTTTTTTATATAAAAAAAAATCATAACTCGGAAAGGTTCGTCCGATGAATCTTTTAAAAATCCAGAAAAATAGTTCAGAGCAAGGACAACAACAGAAAAAATCACACAGCAAATAAAAATGTTGGGGCCCGGAGGCTAGGTGAATTGACGTGGACACCCCCATATATTGAATTTTTAGGAATACATTTCCACTCCGCCACTCAGCCTAGCATTCCCACGGGCGAAACCATGTGGGTTGTCGAGAATGGTCGTACCTACGACGGAAATGAGTGGTATGAATCGATAAATCTTTCACAAAAATTACAGTTGTGGTAAAGTTGTGTGCGGTGGAATGTTATCAAGATACAGCAGTCCGAAAAAGTCGGTGAAACTTGGCAAACGCCGCGGATGCACCTGAAGCCCAGTGGTACACGCGTGTCGCCCGCCCGTCAAGGTAAGTGTACCTACGATATCAAAATAGCCTGAAACTCAGTTTATACATATTAAAACGCCGCATACAATCCATTCCTAGTAGCTTCGCTACTTTCATACCTCTACATTCTACAAATTATGAAGGCTCAAAGTCGATGGCCGGTTCAATGGTGTACTATATCTTACCCGTAATACCCAGTAGTAGGAATATGATTAGGTACAATGATTCGAAACATGCAATTCTATACAGATGCTCCTTTTCAAAGTTCAAATATTATTTCACCAAATACAATGCAAAAATATTACCAATCAACTATATTATTCAAATGGATGAAATAAATATTTTAATAACTCAACTTTAATATTGAATAGGAGTTTTAGTCTAACTTTTTTGACGATTTCTTTCAATGTCTTGAAGTGTTTGCAAAACAAAAATTATGTTATTATAATTGTTTTCTTGAGCGCATGCTGTAGTCAGTCTTTATCAACCAAGTAGCTGCGTCACTTATTTCCACTGATAATACTGATATCAAAGCCTACGCGTAGCAGAAGCGAAAAATAAAATGATAGCGCAATTCCGGATGAAATTCTGGACACTTACACCTTGTTCGTAACGAAAATGATAATGGCCGCGGCGACGATTAACAGCGACAATTATCATTTTAGGTAGGAATACGGCTTTTGTCGTTATTGTTGCGTGAAACGAATATATTTTGGGATGTAGGTGTTCAGAATTTCATGCGGAATTGCGATATCATCTTCTCTTTCGCTTCTGTGACGCGTTATAGGCTTTGATACCAGTGGAAATAAGTGACGCGACTTATAAAAAATATGTCAATAATTATAGTTTGTTTTTCGGAGTCTCAATTGTAGGTATTCCATACCAACTCGACCAGTCACTTTCCCTTAGCATTTTTTATATGATTTATGATTTTTTACATATCTCACTTTCCAAACCAGTTAGATATCTTTACATTTTTTGTCTCAAATAACCGTCAAGCATTTACGCATCTTTAAAGCTACAAACAGATCGCAATTTTTTGGAAATTTTTAAAAATGAAAGAAAACTCCTTTCTACCAAACACGATCATTCTATACCTAATTCGAAAATCGATAACAATTTGCTCATATTTTCTTAAACATTCACATGAAAATTAATTCGTGAAGGCGGTGTTAATCAATTCTCGATAAGTTTTAATGCGACTAAATTGTATTTTTGTAAGGAATACGTTGTAGAAATTGGAGGTACAATCAATTTCGTGGTCAAATTTTATTTTATAAAAGTCGGACATAGAATTCTCGATCAGAAAACCAATTGTACTTAGGATTTTCGGACGTACATTCCTGACAAAAATACAGTTTCATCGCATGGGAAACGCAGATTCACGAATCGATTGCTCTTCAAGTGCCCTAAGAATAAATAGATTCTTTGAAAAATGCCGATCGAGAAAATCATTCATCATATCAAAAATGGTGAGGAAAAATCATTGTTCGAGATGGCATGGAATACCTCATTAGTATTTCATATCTTTCTCTATCAAAATGTTCGTTTATCGTTCAAAATTTGTGATATTATTTGAAAATTCATAATTGCTACATTTTTAGTTCATCTATACTCTTACCATTTTTACGTCTTAATGCACAACGGGATATATTTGTTGAATATTTAATGATTTTAAGAATACATTTATGATTACACAAATTTTATTTTGACATCACTTTATTACCTACATAGGAATGAAAGTGAAAATTGTTCCGGTGCAATTCCATCAATAGCGTTGAGTTATTAGAATCTCAATTTCATTTCCGTAATTCATAAATTAATGGTAGAATTTTTTGAAAATACTGAACCGATCGAAGCCAAAATCTAATCAGTTCTAAGTTGAGAAAAACCTCGTCGATTGAGCCCAATTTTATCAAAATCCGCGCACTCGCTCTCGAAATATCGCGCGGACAAAAATTTGGTACATACATACATACATACATACATACACACACGCAGCGTCAAACTCAAAATAGTCGGAGGTGCTTCTTTGGACTTCGAAACATGGAGATTTCGTGAAAACTCAACTTTGCATTTTCAGGGTGATTACAATAACTTCCTTTTTTCTCCAAAGATAGAAAAAAGGGGAAGTTAGAAGAGGGGTTGACTATTTGCAAATATTCATTCAACTCAAAAAACATATCTTTTCTAACGACCGTTTGCGAATTTATTTTATCAATAAGGTATCTAGATGAGCCATTAATTTTTTTGACATTTCTAATTATACTGTATTGATATTCTACAGGGTGTCCCAAAATTAGGAGCACAAAATGATAGGGGAAACAGAGGGGGTCGCGCTGAGTAAATTAACCCCAAGAATATGTGGTCTGCGGAGTCGCGTTCGCGAGATACGGCCGGTTAAAAAGTCGCGCTAGCGTTGGTATTTAACAGCCAGATTGATAGGGAAAATCGGTCGGTATTCTGGTTTTAGATGCGCACGACCTTTTCATGAACAAATTTCAACGAATAGTCTTTGAGCTTGTGATTATTAAACTGGAAATGATTGTTAACCGTATCAGTGGTTGAGTGTGCCTAAGTACCAGACTGCCAAACGATCTCCGCTGCGAATTTGCCTGCTAAATACCAATGCTATCGCGACTTTTTAATCGGCCGTATCTCGCGAACGCGACTTCGCAGACCACATGTTATTGGGGTTAATTTACTCAGCTCGACCCCTTTTATTACCCCTATCATTTTGTGCTCCTAATTTTGGTACACCCTGTATATATCTTTATGCTCCGCAACGAATCAAAACAATCACGAGATCTTCGTTATAGCTTTCCAACAAGGACACACACGGTGAGACACTGTGATTTCATTGATCCTTTCCATCCTTCTTATTCGCCTCGAATTTCCAACATTCAAAAATGCATAATTCGAAATTCCGGTCAATTTGTGATTCTACGAATATCACAAATTATCTCGAATAAAAACGTTAATATTTCTTTTCAAACATGAAGCTTACGCTCAATATTTATGTTCAGCCTAGTCTCGATGACTTCTCGGATTGAAATCTGCAAAAAAACATTGTACCCCTGCGAATAAAACCTTTAGATTTTGCATCAAATTTATTTCAATAAGTGCTCCGCGCAAGTAAATTATGAAATTGGATCAGTCAACACGGTACATTTATTATAACGTGTGGACATGAGCGGGCGTGTTATTATATGTTTTGTATCACGTACATCAGGAATGAACAATTAAATAAGTATTTAGTAATCACCCTATATACATTTAGCTCGCTAGCGATAACAAACGACAATCGCATAGTCACGTGATCATGGCCATCGCCACCCGTAAATTACCGATGTAAATGAAACATTTGAATTCCCCCCACCATGACCCGCCACGGCGGCCAAGATTGACAAAAGATCATCGCGCTTCGTAGAAATAAAAAAAGTATTGTACTATTGTTACTGTCGAGCGATCGAGAGGGTGGTAGTGAAAGAGGGCTGTTAACCATGGAAGATCCACAGCGTCGTCCACGCATATTTCTACCCCTGTGCGACCGTTGTAAAGACGGAAGACGCTACCAAGTGAGCTGCCGCGGGAGGGATGGAACTATGTAAGCTAACTCAGCTATATTTTAACAATAATACATCATAAATAATGTGATTTTACATCGTGGCGTCCCGAGGCGTCCCTAGAATCATTTCGCATCTAAATCCTGCGTCCGATTCTGAGACGCTCCCAGATTGTAATAGTACATTGCATTATCATTTTTCGCGCAATTTACACACGGTTTTATCTACCTAGCTGCATTGTGGTTGATTATAAGAGAAGATTCAGTGAGTTTATGCCGTAGCGTCCCTAGAATCGTTCCGCATCGGGATCCGCGTCTGTTTGTTCACGGACGCTGAGACGCTCCCGGACTGTAATTATCCGTTGTATTATCAGTTTTACAATTAGTGTAATTTACCCACGGTTTCATCTACCTAGCTGCATTGTGCATGATTCTAAAATAAAAATCAGTGATTTGACGTCACGGCGTCACTAGAATCGTCGATATTTAAGACCCATTGTTAATATATTGCATTATCACGCCAAACGCTTGGGGCCTCGGCACACGGCGCTTGTTTTCTTGCGTGATAATAACAATAGGTGCACCGTCTGCTGAGGGGCTGGAGCCCACGTCACATGGTGTAATACTCTTGCTCAAAGCCCATGGCACAAGCCAAGGTGCGATTAGTGTATGACATTAAACTGGTATCCAGGTGACCATCGCGCCGTAGTTTTCGTCGTCCAGGTCGACCGCGCCGTAGGTTTCATCGCGCACCGTATTTCCTGGTTTCCAGGTCTCTCGCGCCGTCATTTTTCATCGTCCAGGTCGACCGCGTCGTAGGTTTCATCGCGCGCCGTATTTCCTAGTGTCCAGGTCTCCCGCGCCGTCATTTTTCATCGTCCAGGTCTCTCGCGCCGTACTTTTTCATCGTCCAGGTCGACCGCGTCGTAGGTTTCATCGCGCGCCGTATTTCCTAGTGTCCAGGTCTCTCGCGCCGTCATTTTTCATCGTCCAGGTCGACCGCGTCGTAGGTTTCATCGCGCACCGTATTTCCTGGTTTCCAGGTCTCCCGCGCCGTCATTTTTCATCGTCCAGGTCGACCGCGTCGTAGGTTTCATCGCGCGCCGTATTTCCTGGTTTCCAGGTCTCTCGCGCCGTCATTTTTCATCGTCCAGGTCGACCGCACCGTAGGTTTCGGATATCAATTCTTTTTATATAAAACATTTCTGAAGGTCGGAGAAATATTTTTTGTTGAAGGCAAATTTTTCTTCATAGATTTTCTGTAGACAGATCACATTAATGTACTTGGCGAAAGGTTTTTGCACCAGACGTCAGGGTGATTACCTCCTTGAAAAACCTGGAAGTCCTGGAAATCTCATGGATTTTTTTTTATTCTGGAATATCCTGGAATTCTCCGAGAATTTTTCTATGAGTGATCGGTTCAAATTTGTTTTTCGAAAATTCTAATTCACCACTATTAAATTGCGAAAACGAAAAAAAAATTAGTCTAAGCGTATTTGAAGAAATAATGAGGAGAATCGTATCTCGATACGCCTGGAAAAATAAAAAATTCTCCTGGAATATCCTGGAGTTCTCAGTGAATTTTAGATCCTGACTTCAGTAGACACCCTGGACGTGCTTCTTGGGGGAAATCAATACTTTTTGCAGAATTTCGATTCACTAGCTGCTAATAAGTCTCGTACGCTACGCTCACTCGATAGGGTTTCTGATGTTCCTCGCTCGCCACACTAATGCCGTTGTGAGTATTTTCACATTCATTTCGATGAATATCAGTTAGTACGTAGAACCATTCTACCGGAACACAAACGCTGTAATTTACTGTCATAACGTTCTGTCGTTGCGCAGAATACTAGTATCAGTGTTTGATTTTGGGTGTACTATGGAAAAGATGTACTGAGAATGCGATAATAATTGAGGTAATACCGAAGGTTCCCGTTTTTAGGGGAGACTATTTTAGTTCTTGAAATATTCAAAAGAGGTGTATAAAAAAGTCCGTACAGTAGTTTTGAAATTATGGCAGTATGGGGTACGGGAAAGAAAATGTAAGCCTCCTGCGGTGAAAGTGTAGCCGCAAGGAATTTTGGTAGCAGTGAGAAAAATCTTCTTCACCAGGTTTCTGGCGCTTACACCTTCATCGCTGAAGGCTGAACTTTTTTTTCACAGTCTATACTACCATTACTCAAAAACTGCTGAAACGATTTTTGTATATTAGACTGGGCCAAAAAAATGGACTATTTTTTTTTTTTTTTAAATATATTGAGAATATCATTCAGTATGGCGAAAAAAAAATTTCATGAAATTTTAAGCCCTTAATATTAACTTGAAGAGGTCTATCATCGCTATTTTTGATTTTTAGTAATAATTTGATGTCTTATGTCAGAACTGTCGAAATATTGAAGTGAAAAAATTTATGTTCACTTATCCCTTCATAAAATTAAATTCCCTACAAAAAAGGTCTGATTATAGATTTTTGTCAGACAAGCCGTTTCCGAGTAATTAAGCTTAATAAATTGATATAATTTCTCGATTTGACTTTTTTAATTTGGAATTTTGTGACTAACGAATCAATGAATTTATAAAAAAGATCATGACAGATTCTTAAAGGAAATTTAATGTTCTACAAAAAAGATCTCTTAATATTTTTGCCACAATTTAATTTTTCAAAAGTTATTCTCAATTAAAATTGAAGAAAGACTTGAAGCAGGGTGTCTAGCGTCAATTGAATATCAAATTTCCTGACATTTCCCGGTTTTCCAGACGAAAAATCGTGACTTTTCCAGGACTCATTTCAACTTTATTTTCCTAACGAGCGCACTTTTGATTGCAAATTTATGATGATCAAAGTTAAATGTTGTCATTTCAAGTTAAAATACTCAATTTCTTATCTCAATTCAATTTGGCCACATTTTGGTATGAGAAATTTTTCTTTTTCAATTATAAAGAGATTTAGGTTGAGGGTTATTTCTCCAAATAATGGTCACATCGATCAGATATTTTCAAAATCTTACAGCTGTCAAAATGGAAAGGAAAAAATGGAAAAATTCCAGATACGTGTGCGAAATCCCTGACATTTCCCGGTTTTTCCAGACGCTTTCAAATTCCCTGACAATTCCCGGTTTTCCAGATTTCCCTGACAGCTAGACACCCTGTGAAGAGACTCTACAGAGTCTCTTGATGAAAATTTCGAGGGGTGAATCACTACCAAAAATGTGTACACCATATTTCCAACATTTCCCCACATTTCCGGCCCTTCGTAGACCACATTTTCTTTGTGAATCACCCCTCGGAAAGTTTACTCATTCAAACCCCCTCTTTTAACCCCTCAAATTCAAGTACTCTGTTCCGGACCAGTGTGAGATTTTTCTACTTATTCCTAAGAAAAAAGAATAAGTCAACACAGTATTAAAGGGAAAAAATAATCAGTTTGCATTTATTATAAAATTGGTCAATTGCAAGTAAATCTTGGTAAATATAAAATTGTAAATATAAAATTGTCAAATTCAAAATTAGGTAGCGATGTCTATAAAAAAAAACCTTTTCATCTTTTTGTTTCAACAATTTTTCTTATAAATAATAATCATACATCACTCATTCATTCATTCATTCATTCAATCATAAATATAAAAATAAATTCGATGCAATTTCAAATAGTAGAATAAAAGTTTTTCAATGAGAATCATTGTAAATAAGTCTTTAACAAGTTTATAGCGACGCTTCGGTTATATTGATGTTAAAAAATTGTCCTCGGGAAGAATTTATTGTTTGTATTCATAGCCTTTTTTATCGCAAACGTGAAAAGTTATCTTTGAACGATGAAGTTTTTTTTTTGTTTGTTCATTTATAGAGGTCGCATGCACCTGGTTTGGTTATGAGCGACCGCTTGGGGTGTCTTACATTTGGTTTCGTTGGATTATATTACAATTCGTTATGGTTTTGTACATTTTTATATTAGGTGGTTTTCAAAAATTGTAAGGTGTGTTCGCATGAGTTGTTGAGAGCTTCCTTCAGGTTCCGTGGGATGTTGTGTCGGTTTAATTCGTTTTCGTATTTAGGGCAGCTCATAAGGATGTGTTCTACTGTGTATTTGGTGTTGCAGGTCTCGCAAATTTTCTCTTCTTCTTTATTGTAACGTGTGTTCGCATGAGTTGTTGAGAACTTCCTTCAGGTTCCGTGGGATGTTGTGTCGGTTTATTTCGTTTTCGTATTTAGGGCAGCTCATAAGGATGTGTTCTACTGTGTATTTGGTGTTGCAGGTCTCGCAAATTTTCTCTTCTTCTTTTAGACTTTTAATTATTTGTTAAACGTTGATTTCAACCTCCAGGACTTCGGATCGCTTGATTCTCGATGGATTATGATTTGTTGACTTCACTCTCGAAATTGATGGTGTGATTTGGCGAGTTCTCTCTTTACGTAGATAATTAATGAGTTTTCTCTCGACGTTTGTTAACTTGAGGCTTTTATAAATTTTCAGACATTGTTGATACGATATAGGGTTTTAGTTTAATGATACTGGTTTAAGATTTTTCAATTATAGAGTCATTCTTGCAAGATTTTAATTACGCGTCCGCTCCGTTCGACGGTCGTCCCAAGACAGAGAATCATTTCTTCGAGTTTGACCTCTTTCCGTCAACGGCTTTAGTCAATTCGCACGTCACTATTAGAGTCAAAGTATGCTTATGTTGGCGCGTACATTTAAACTGTGTTTATCGTGACAACTACCCTCCTTTTTTATGAGGTTCATCACAAACTCATTAAAAATGTTACTTTGGGCACTTTTTTTTTGTTTTTTTTTTTTACAAGCTGAATCATCCACACTCAGACATGCTGCATACCATTAAATCTAATTAGTACAAAGTCACTTATTTCTAATCATTTTACAATTAGGCAAATTTTTCTTAAATCTCACTGTCGGAGCGATGAAGGAACTACCGAACAGTTTCATCATCGATAGCATTAATTCCTATCACTTTAGATATTTTATATGGACCTTAAAAGAATAAAAAATGGAAAAATGTTGGAGTCACTTTATCAAGTGGGCTAGACTGCATGGGAGCTCGTATTAATACTAAATCATTTACGTCAAGTTCAATTTTTGATTTACTTTTTTGATGTGTGCCACTTCTTGTGCCAAATTGTGTAGATTTTGAATAAATAATACCTTCCTTGCTATAAATTCGTTTACGTACGGTTAAAACAAATTAATAAAAGAAAAAAACCTAAAAATAACAAATCAATTTCGTGTGTCAACGATCAAATTAAATCTTTTATTTGAAAATTGAGTTTTCAAATTATTATTTAAACTAAATTTTATATTTTTCAAGACAATTTTATTATTCTAATTTTCATTCATGCTTTTCATTCAGACTGTTAATAAAATTCTTTTATCTACAAGTTGAATAAAATACGCCCATACTGATCAATTGAATAATTTCATTAAATTTCAAGCTTTTATGGTTTACAATTAGACAACAACAATTAATAATCATCAATGTAGTAAGGAGTGGAAACAATTAGATTGGTCACGAGACAGCAGACTGCTAAGTGTGTTGATATTTTCAGAGATTAGTTCTATTATATGTATGTACAGTGAAACCTCTGAATACGTTACCTCGAAGGCGGTTATAGGGGGGTATAATTCTTGGAACTGACTTTCCCCTACCAACAGCTTGCTAGCACGACTCGACTCGGTTGCCGGCGTTACCTCTGAATAGAGACCCCGTGTCTGTGTTGTTTTTGACGTGATATACCCATGTAAATAAGTGACTCGAAGCGTTTCCCAATAGGTTCTCTATTCAGAGGTAAGCGTCCGAACGCTCGTAAACATAGTGAGTGGGGGAAGCGCTCGAGCGAGGATTAGGGGAAGGTAGCCTATTCAGAGGGCGCCTATTCGGAGGTTTCACTGTACCTTTGATTTTTCACAAATCTTTTGGATCAGATAGTACAAATTGTGATTGCATCTGGTCCTCAGAAGCTTGGATGAAATGTTGGGCCATCATTGCCTTCAGCAAATCAGGTGAACCATCGAACCACACAAAATTGTCGAGTGAACAAAGCTAAAGTCACGCAACTTTGATATTTAATTGTTGTGACCCACTTTTCCATTTTTCAGCTGTGAATTGAGTTCCGTTATCTGAGAGTATGCGATTTAGTTTTCCAAATTTTGGTGTGTAGAATGATCTACAATTTGCTTTAAACTCATTTGTGCGGTAACTTTTTTCATCGGATAGTATAAAGTAACATTATTTTGAGAATGCATCTAAAACAACTAAAATGTACTGTACTCCACCAATTGATCGAGGTAGATTTTTTGTACCTTTGAACCAAGATGGCGGCGGAAGCTCAACCAATAGGAACGATGACTTTTAATATGTTAAGTGGGAGGTCGAATAGTACTTATTTACAAATTTTGAAAACTGTTGCAATTATTTCCCGCAAACCGTTAATATTTATACCTATTGACTGGCCTAGTTATAATTCAAATGTTTTACGCGCTGACACAGGTCACAAGTTAATACGTAATGTTTTACTTCTTTTGACATTTTTTTACAGTAATAGTATTCTTTTAAACAATGAAGTGTTTTATACACACCGGTGTGTCATAGATTGTTGTGTACTAAGCTAATCAATTCTTTGGTCAAACTATCGGGGATGGCAATTTTCCATTTTTTGTCAGCTTTATTGTTAACAAACAACACTTCATTGTATATTTTATAACAATTGTTAACGTCATTTTGATTATTCAAATCAAACTTGGTTTTCAAAAATGAATCTTCCCGTTGTACTTTTCCAATTTGTTTTAGTTGATGAGGTATATCAATAACTACAGTCAAAGATTGAATCAGCTGTTCGTTCGAGTTATCATTATTCAAAAGTTCTGGTGTTAAAAGTGAAGTTAAAAGTGCAATTATTCTGTCACTGACTAAAACAGGGGTCGGCACAAATCCACTTAGCAGTGCTCATATTTTGAACAATAGACGCACTGGTAATTGGGTCGACGGTAAGCTTGTTACCTGGGCCCAAGAAAAGTCACTCAATCCTGCATCATTTCTTGAGCATTGAAGGCTTTTATAGTTATTTTCCCAGAATCTAGGACCTAGATAGGGAATGAATTCAGAATAGTATATTGTGCATCAAGTGCGGGAAGTTGGCGATTCCGGACGAGTGTGAGGTATGCCGGACGAGCCGGAGGCGCGTGTCGGCATTCACACGAGTTAGGAATCGCGGGCCCGCACGAGATAAACATCCTGTTTTTTGTATAAAACCTGATATGGAAAGTCTGACTTCGCGGACTGTGGAGAATGTGCGAGATAGCTGATCCTCTTACCGACCGAGGACAGTGCCGGAATGTGGACATTCCGGCACTGCTCTCGGCCGGTAAGGGAATCAGCCATTTCGCGCACCCTCTACAGTGCGCGGAGCCGAACTTCCCACGCAGGTGTTACGAAAAATCTATTGTTTTACGCGACCCGGGCGGTTCCAGGTAAGGTCTCCAGAGGTCAGGTTTTAATCCCTTGTCAGTGAATCCTAATAGGTTCTATGCACTCGTATACCTGCGTCTGCCACACGAATGCTGCCGAAGCATCCGATGCCGACCCTGGGACTGAAAGAAGTAGATGTATTATTGATTAAAAATTCCAAAGCGCTGACTATAATAAGGAATAGAATAGAGTTTGAATTATTATTTCTAAGTATTTTTTCTCTTACTTGTTTGATGAGTTTGATGAATTGTATTATTTTACAGTTATTTGCGGTGTCATAATACCACCCTCTGCAGGGGAACTGCGAAGTTCGTAGATCATGAAATACAAATTATCAGTGCTCATTCACAAGAATGCCTAATAGATGAGACGTCTGAGATTATTGGCATCTTTAAAAGGGCACTGAAAGATGCTTTAACGACACACTGGTACAAGCTGCGAGAACTTTACGATCAGCTGTCGTTGGTGTGAGTTATGCTATTAATATGGTGTCCACTGACTTTTTGTTCTATCTTTTCCATCTTAAACGTCGAACTACTCGTGAGAAGTTTTATCCGTGTTTCCAGGGGGTAGTCCAAATTAAAGTGAATTATGTCTGCCCGCAGGTCCCTTACTAAATCGGTTGTCGATTTTCCTCTTCTTCTAAAACAGAAAATATATATTCTCGAATATTTTTAGATTTTTCATACCTACTATTAAAATTTGTTCTACTTACTATTCGTAAGTGCTCGCTTTACGCCCGCGCCCGCTGTTTCAAGCCGGTCAAAAAAAGTCACTGTAGGCCCGCTTAATATGTCAAAAAACCGCAAAAATCGTGCATGTGTTACAAAAAAAAAGTGTGTCTCTTGAAACATAGGTACGTAGAAGCTGCAGCACTAGTTCCTTTTATCACCATAAGGAGCTACATGATGAGATGCCGCCGCATCATCTATCCCGCGCGCCCGTTAGATATCTCAGCGTTCAGCGAGCAATTGGACGACCCCCAAGACCAAAGAATTCTGCAATACGCCGGAGGAAGATTCACGACACATCTTGTAGTGGATACGGAAGGGCATGACCATTTGGTCTTATATGACGTCGATTTCGTGCGAACCGAAATCGCTCCATACGTCACGAAACTCTTTGTGGATGCCACGTTTAAGTCGACGCCCGATTTAAACGATGCGTACCAGTTATTGACGGTCATGGGAATCTCATTTAACCACGTAAGAACTCACTAAGAACCTTCAAACTTTCATTTTGTGGCTCGTGTCACTACACGTGTCACTGCACGCTCCGCGATTGAGGCACTTTTGCTGCTTATTTTCATTTCTGAGCAAGACAGGCGTCAAAAAAATGTTCGTCAAACACGAGGGGTTAACCTCTCGTCGATAGACCGTACTCCTGGCTTCAACACTTAATGCAATCATATCTGACTGAAAGTGACAGCAACTGACTTCAAATGACTCGAACCGATTTGAAAGCACTTTTTAGCAAGGTGTAAGGTACCTGGGTGTATAATAAGGCCTAGCTGAGGGATATTTGAAATGAGATGAAAAATACGAAATTTAATCAACAGGTTTTGATCATTATTATTATTCGATTATTTTTAATACGGTTATTTTTCAAACGATTTGTGTTATTTTGGCCTCATTAGCCGACAGGCCCTTATTATCCGCACGTACCTTACACCTGACTTTAAGAGTGGTTAATTGGACGGTTGAACAAGCTATCGTAGTGCAAACTGTATATGGTGGGCATTCCATGTCAACTCGACCAATGATTTTACCTCACCATTTTTGATCTGCTTCATGATTTATCATACGATTATCTGATTTGAAAAAAGCACTCATACATTTTTTCAGATTTTTTTCGCCAACCACTCATTTTATATGAATATTCGAACCTATGAAAATATTTGATTTAATATACGAACAGTCCCAAAAATCCAGTTTTCCATTCGGATCTTGAAATACATTATGTGTTCCAACATGGAAAAGTTTATATTAAAGAATTAAAAGAATTGAACATAATTTTTTTTTTCTTTTGAATTTTTATTACTTTGAAACATGGGGTTTTGTTTGTTCAGGATGTTTAGAATGCAAAAAGAAATGAAAGAATCGACCCATCATTGGACAGGTGTCAAGATGATCCGAAAAAAAACTTGAGTTTCCAGAATTTTTGGAGATTAAAAAAAGATTTAAAAAAATTTATTTTACAAATACTTTCGAATATAATCACAAAAAATTAACGGCTGCTGGAAAAGAACTCGGGGAGTACTTTTTTGGTATCGGAGAATCATATGAGTACTTTTTTGGTATCGGAGAATCATATGAGAAAGCGTCAAGCGTATCAAAAATGTGTAGGAAACATCATTGGTCGAATTGACGTGGAATGCCCCATATGTAGGTACATACAATCGGTTCTTTTCTGAGAATGCAGCATAAGTTTCACAATTACATTTAATTGCAGGGAATACCCATCGTATGGGTTGTCATGTCGCGCAAGTTACAGGTGTCGTACTTGGCGGTTTTTGAATATATTCGCGATCACGTTTTAACCGGATCACGGATCGAATTGATAATGAGCGATTTTGAAGCAGCAATCAGAAATGCATCTGACGCAGTGTTTCCGGAAGCCTTTAGCACTGGCTGCAATACCCATTACGACAGAGTGAGTTTTTTGCGAATCGTATGGGTGCCGGTTGAAATTCCAAACGACCAAAAAATAAAACGGACATTAGAAGAACGATTTTTTAAAAATCTCAGTACCCAAAAAATCTAACGTCCATTTCAGGGAAGGAGTTCATTCGGCCGGTCATTTCTCTGAGAAATTTATTATATTTGCATCCTTCTGATCAAATAACGGTTTGGGTAATCAGGAAAGCAGCCCTTGTTGACAACTCCGATACAGGGTGTCTAGCGTCAATTGAATATCAAATTCCCTGTCAATTCCCGGTTTTCCAGATTTTCCTGACAGCTAGACACCCTGCGATAGACAATGATTTTTGAACTTTCGTTATATTGGCCTCTCGTAGATCAGACTCTTCTCTTGCTTTTGAACCGTCGATATTCCGACACATTCAATATTGTGCAGGTTTGCTGACACGTGCCTGAAACATATAGAATTATTATCAAAATTGAAAAATTATACATACATACAAAAATTATAAAATGTACACAAGAATTGTTATTCACCGTCTGCAGCTGAGTGATAACAGTAATCGGAGGATGTATTTTCTATCCAGAAAACGATCAACTACAATGTCCCCATGACATGTGCCTGAAACATATAGAATTATTATCAAAATTGAAAACATATTCAATATTGTGCAGGTTTGCAGTTTTGCCCCAATATGAGAATTCAGTCTCGCTATACATCGGTTTCGAACTTTTGACATTCGTAATTCTTGTATTCATATATTTCTGCGTATCCTTATTATGACCCATTCTACATTTTGAACCGTCGTGAATTTCACTTTTTGACATTTCGGACGTTATAATTTTTGTTCGTTCGGAATTTTGACCGGCACCCGGACCTTGTGTACGTATCCGACGTTAGCGCCACCATGAGGATATGAAGTTGCCACACTGACTATTATTAAGTATGTCGTGAAATTAATTGACGAAAAAATATTTTTCCTTTGTTTTTCATTCAAGGCGATATTGCAAAAACTCAAATCGCTTGGCTTGCAAAATGCTGTTCGCCGTGAAGACGGACCGAAATTATTAACTAAAAAAATCATGGCCCTGGCTTATCTGCCATCAGAATCAATTGAGTGTCAGTATTTTCAAATAAGAAACGCGTTGCCAGCTGATTTGAGAAGACGATTCAGTGGATTTTTTGCGTACTACGAACGCTACTGGCTCCGAATCGTGACCCCCGATGGGTACAGTGTTTTTGGGCTCTCACGACGTACGAACAATATTCTCGAGTCGTACAATTTCAAATTGGGCCACCAACTCCAGGCCCGCCCGTCGCCATGGGATTTTATCCGTGAGTACCTCAAGCGTAAAATTGCATTGCACACCGTTTTACTATCTATTGAAGTGGGTTCGAGTCTTATTAGTTTATTCCGCCTCATTAATGTGGCATTTATTACCCGTTCGGTGGGTTGAGGCGAATTCGCGGGGAGAGTTGTTCAACGTGAACTGATGCACGCCACGGAATTCGTATGCTTTCCTAACGCTCCAAATTTGATCATAACAGATAAACTGTTAGAACTGCAGACCCACGCCAAATGCGATGTGGAACGTCTGAAACGCCGCTCGGGGGGCATTACGCGACATGCCCGTTATCAAAGTCGTCACAAGAACAACCAGCTACAGAAAGGTCAGTCGCAAAGTTTGAATCGGGGGAATCTTATTTTCTATCCAGAAAACGATCAACTACAATGTCCCCATGACATGTGCCTGAAACATATAGAATTATTATCAAAATTGAAAAATTATACATACATACAAAAATTATAAAATGTACACAAGAATTGTTATTCACCGTCTGCAGCTGAGTGATAACAGTAATCGAAGGATGTATTTTCTATCCAGAAAACGATCAACTACAATGTCCCAATGACATGTGCCTGAAACATATAGAATTATTATCAAAATTGAAAAATTATACATGTAACATACAAAAATTATAAAATGTACACAAGAATTGTTATTCACCGTCTGCAGCTGAGTAATAACAGTAGTCCACTCTGCAATGACTCAAATGAGCATTGAAATTGCTTCAGTTTTCGGGGTACTAGTTCTAGATAGCAAATGTCACGAAAAATGTCACACAAAAAAGCGTTGAAACAAGCGATTGAGCACCACTGTCGTGCACTGTCAGGAGATATATATCAGTGGCTGGAATGTAGATTGTTGCCCCGTGAGGGAATCAGTCATCTCCCGCACCCTCCACAGTGCATGGAGTCGAACTTCCCATGCAGGGTTTACAAAAGTATGTACACTCTCTTACATAACATGTGGTATTCGCTCTAAATGTTCTCAGCATGGAAAGAGCTCTACTATGGCGCAATTACTGCAGAGGAATTTATTGTACGAGCAGCTAATTTGAAAGGCAATATTACGGACGCGATTGCAAACGAAGGAAATGATCGCGGAGGAGAAGAATTCGAAGTAGCGGAAGTCCCCAGAATTATCCCTCTAGGTTCCTCACTATTATCCCTCACTATTGTTTCCCTCTCACCCTCCCTCTCTCTCTGTTCCTCACACAAGCACACACACACAAGCACACACACACACACACACGCGCACGCGCGCACACACACACACACACACACACACACACACACAGAGACTATGATTTCTAATTTTTAATTTGCTGATAGATAACGATCCAGACTATGAAGAAGAGCTCTTTCGCATTGGTCGTCCAGCTCCCTTCATGCGAGACGTTGCTGAGAGACAGAACGAAGAAAATCACAATGGTATAGGTTGATATAGCTTTTTTACTGGGGTATTTGTCACTTTCATTTGTGTTTCTATCATAGATTTTCACCCAGAACGCGATCATCCTCAACCTGATGATCTCCCAGAACGCGATCCTCAACCTGATGATCCCCCAGCACGCGATCCTCAACCTGATGATCCCCCAGAACGCGATCCTCAACCTGATGATCCCCCAGAACGCGATCCTCAACCTGATGATCCCCCAGAACCCGCACAGGGTGAAAATCTGGAAGAAGTAGAACCGCTTAATAATGAGATGGTTGTACTGGCAGACGTTGAAAATGAAGTATTGGCACTCTATGCTCTCCCGGATCGCGTCCGTGACCAAGGCTTGGAACTTCATGGGGACGTTCAACCGGAACATATCCAGGACAACGCTCCTGCAAGACAAGAGGAAGAAGAACTGGCAATTTATGCTTTCCCGGATCATAATGATGACGAAGGTTTGGCAATTCAGGTGGAAGATGAACCTGAACCTATCCAGGGATACGTTCCTCCGGGACACATTAACGGAAATGTCAGAGGTAAATGAAAAGATGGTATTCTGCCTGGTACATACGAACCCGTAACGTTGTAAATATGTATAGTAGGTGTCCGATTTAGTAATCATTATGTAGCTACATTTGTTCGTTCAACTTCACAGAAGGCGGACGTCGCGCTAGACGTCGTAACAGGCAACGCCAGAGGCGAATGAACAATCTTGGAGTTGACCCAATCGGTATCCGTCCTGCAAGACAGCAAAGGAACGCACAAGGTCATAACATCATTTCCCATGTATTATATTAACGTCATGATACACAAAATATAACTCACCCTGGTAGCGTAACAAACAGAAATTTTCGTTATTATTGATCAAAATTCATGAGGGAAGAGATTAATTGAAAATAACTTTTAAGAATATACAAAGCTTGATAAATATCACACAATACCGGCAGGGCTCATAGTGCGTCACTTTTCTCAAATATAGTCACGTTTTTCGACTGTTTTGCAGAAATCTTAAAGTTAAAAAAAAAAAAATTATTCAAGTCCATCGGAAGTGTACATATTGACAATTGGAGTTAAAAATTTAATAATATTTTATACGTATCTTTGTCACCCTCATAACTTGGTTACACTGAAGAAAATTCTGTCTCTGACAGCAAGAATTCTGGTCGCCGTAGGTGTTACGTGGCTTGTGCTGGTACGCCAGCCAATCGTGGACGATTCACTCCTTTTATAACTTAACTCACAATCAACAGACAAATATTGGTATTTAGTATGTATAAGTATGGTTTGGGTAGTATTATTAATTATATTCCACGCAGATACAGGCAATAAAGACTGCACAATTATGACAAGAATTGTTGTCAAATATTACTTGAATAGATTTTACACTCCACATCGTAGTATTTCATCTCAATTTTTCGGAGTATGATACTGTTTTCATTACTTCTGCTTTTATTATTTTTGATGATATACTACTCCAGTCATATTTCTACATTACAACAACCATCTTTGAATATTGATTTAAGGTCATAGAAGGACTCACTTGTCCACTATCGGCCAGACCTTCAAAATTCAATTTTTTTTTTTTATGACCGAGGTCTTTTTCGTCTGTAAAGAGTCGGAGGATGTATTTTTTATCCAGAAAACGATCAACTACAATCCAATCTTAATGTTACTAAAAAATTCACAGATGTCCCCATGTCATGGGTCTGAAACATATAATTATTATGAAAATTGAAAAATCATACATACATTCAGAAACCCACTGGAAAACATCAGGTTTTGTCACATTTGGACATTTGTACACTGAATATATACTTTTCAAACATCGATTATCACTTTTGTCACTTTTCTTGATGCGAAGTTGCCCACCTTAAGCCATGAATACGTCACTTTTCAGACAGTAGTGCCTATTGGCTGTGGAAATAAAATAAATAAGATTAATGGTCCATTGAAGTTCGGCCTTGTTTCTGGATTCAAATTCCAACCAAGTCGGTCATCCCGGGTCCATTTTCCTCGTAGGTAGTGTAACGCGATTATTATTAAATCTGGGGATAAATCATTAACAACCAGTCCGCACAATTAAATGAGAGAGAAGACCAAAGCTCAGTGAACGCAATCTAAAACAGGGCGCCAGGCACCGAGATGCCGCTGAAACAAAGCGAAAAATGGAAAACACGCTGGAAGGAAGGATTTAAGGCCTTTTGAGGGTCACGTCTGTTTTACCAACCGAGTAGCATTTTATTTTCTCGCCGTTTCCCGTCTCGATGGACTTAGAATTAGTTTTAGATTATTTCTAATTTTTTTACACACCACGCGCTGGTCCCTAGAAGATAAATCAGAGCAACCCGAATTAATAAAGGATTTATTTCCAAAAAGCAGCAAAAATCAGCTGTCGCCGCCATATTGACTATACACCGACACGAGAAAAGTATTATGGCATTTCCGGCATTTTCCACTTGACACACGATGGTAAACGAACCAGCGCGCGGCGGCTGCTATCTTCACGAACATTGTGATGTCACTCTCGAATTGATCTAAAAAATAATCGCGACGAGAAACGGCGAGAATATCATGAAGCGACAGCTTTGCATCGTCACTACCACACGTAACATCATCACTACCACACGTAACCACGGACATGTAAAGTTTACTATAAACGTAGTTGCTGGTGCAGTTGAGAGGCTTCGCGCGAGAGGCGCTGAGCTCGCAATTTCGCTGTGGTCACGTGGTCCTCAAAACCCCCTAAGCCAGCAGGCTAGCGGAAGAGGGGAGCGAGGGGTCAAAGTAAATGATACTCATCACGTTCAAGGAGGCTCTAGCACGAACGGGTCATGCACAAAAAAAAATATTTTTTTAGTATATTATAAGTGAAGTACCCATTCTCACGTATGCGAAATTTCAGGCCGGGTCACAGACTAAATAAGCAATACAAAAAAAAGTTGAATTGGAATTCTTAGCATGGGCCTTATGGCAGGATCCCGCTCAAAAGACATGGGCCAATTGATATCTCTACATTTACTACACAGATGTTGACGAAAAACTAGAGTAATGTTGATTAGATCACGAGGATTTCAAATACAACAATACAGTATGGGGTCGCCGGACTCATGTTATGAGATATTCGATGTCAAAGTCTCGAAAAATTTGCAATGTAGAGAGGTTATGGAACCGCGTAGAAATTCGGCAGCGAGACAGAAATATGATGGCAGAGCGCATGCGCGAGAATTGAATCTCCGGCCGTCTAGAAAGACAGAGAAAGTGAGATAGAGAATCGCGGCGTTGCCATACTTATGTATGCAGTATCGTACTGTAAAATTATTCTTCTTTCACGGTTTTTATTCATTGGCACGAAATTAATAATGTATTCATAGAATTAACAATAATTTGCTGTGTTATGACAAACTTGCGGTATTCTGTAAAAATAGAGGCCCTTGCGTAAGCCCCCACACAAATCGCCCCTTTGTGCTAGAGCCTCCTTAAACATTTCGCTGTGTGCATTAGGCTGGAGGGGCGACGACGAAACTATGAGAGCGCTCATGGTGGCAGGAATAGGCAACAATCCTGGTGATCGTAGTGGCAACGGTCACGGCAAGTCTGCCAGCTCCACCGCTTTAACGGTAGATGAAGGTCTCTTTGCGATCAATTTTCGTATCAATACGCATATTTTTTATCATTTACTTATTGTTTTTTCTGATAGAACGAGACTTTGGTTCATCTGGGATGCGTAGTGAACACGTAACGAACACGAAAAAAAAAGTAGTAGATTATTTAGAAATTATTCAGAAATTGAAATTGTTGTACAGTGGGATTGGGAAATTACCCCGAAGAAGTTCAGGCTATCGAGTCAGCATATGGCGTTACCCAGTCTTGCACACAGCGAATAAAGCGACGGTCTATTAAGGGGTATGAATAACCTCGACGTTCGAAAAACCGATCGATTTTCAATATTTTGTTTTCTTTACTTCGGTATTGGGACGACGAGGAGGTTAGGGTTGCCATATAGTTAGTATATAGTCTTGAGATGTTTCTTTGTTTTTTTTTTTTTATTACAAAATATTAATAAACAACACGGTTCTTGTTATTTAAACAAAGTCTTGTATCCGCCGCACGGCTTGTTGGTGTACATGATTCCGGCAACTAGTTAAGCTATCAAACCATCGGATACTTTTTAAAAATTTTGAAGTTTACGAAAATGGCAATGTTTTTTGAAAAAGTAAATTTCAAAATTTCAAAGAAGTATCCGATGGTTTGACAGCTTCATCATTTTGATATAAGTGCATGTTTTTTTATTTTTTATTTTTTTTATTTCTAAGACGAATCTAGTTGCCAGAATCATGTACTTAAGCCGTCCGGCGGATATCAGACTTCGTTTAAATAACAATCACCATGTTGTTTATTAATATTTTGTAATAAAAAAAAAAAACATCTCAACACCAGAGTCATCCCAATACCAGAGTAAAAAAAAATATATTGAAAATCGACCGGTTTTTCGAACGTCAAGGTCATGCATAATACACCTTAAAGACGACACAACGATAATACCTGCCAGAATAAGCAGGGGATCATACAGAAGCGAAACTGATAATCAATTTACCTTAAAAGGTCTTCAAGTCTCATGACCGAGTCAACGTATACGCTAGAGAACAACTAAGGCCGCTCACTTCCTCTCGCTCGCCCGCACTCTGTCACTCATGCATACTTGAGACAGCGAACGATCTTTACTCTCACACTCACTCACAGACGAAACTGCAAAAACAATTACTCACTCAAAAGATCCAATTAAACAACAAAAAGAATATCATACAAGCCTCGCGAGAAATCTCAATATAACAAAGCCAAATTCAGAAATAAAAATATACAAGATCCACGACAACCCGCGCCTCAAACTAATGTGTCCGCATGGCGGCAACTACCTGTGGCTCGCAAAGGAGTTCACAGGGTGATACTACAAATCCAAAAATTACACGGGGGTGTCGTGGTGGAGCGAAAGCCTACCTTTACTCAGATCCCTCGGGATGTAAAAGGCCCTTGGCGACACTTCCAGCAAAGATTTTACGAAAGGAAAAGGTACTTAAAGCTCGACCGCGTGAGACACGAGAATCTATGTTACGCCGTTACGGATGTAAGACAGGAATGGCGGCGCCCAGCGACGGCGTGCGTCTCGCCGGCACGGTGGCGCTTCCAGCGGCGGTAGTTCGACCTAACCGGGCCTCTCGGTGTACTCGGTTTTCGCCGTGCCCTTTGGCGGTGCCCTTTGCCGGCTAGGTATTGAGGGTATTGAGGCGATACGACCCACGCTGCAGTGCGGTGTCTCAAAGCGGGAAATATAAAATTTGAAACATAAAGTGGCAGTATCTAAGGCTAATATTTTGGACCCATTGAGCGAGCGGTGTCGATTCCTGTCCTAGGTTCTTCAGATAATAATAATTCTGACTGCGGTCGTTTTTCAGGGTAGGTGGAGGCGTGGTCAGGAGTTGAAAATTCCACTCCGTTACAGTAGCTAGTAGAGATACCATAACCTAAACCAGAGCAAGGTCATGAGTCTCTAGTTAAGGGGACGCTCTTGCTTCTTATCGATTGAGGGGGTCGGATACCTCTCAGATCAGCGCTATGAAGTAATGATGTCACGAAGTTACTGATTTTTTTAACGTACTATTTTTATGGAATATTAACCATCGTAGAGCCTCAAAATTTTTAGACTACATATTCGTTGTTTTTGAAAATGCGATTTTCGAAAAAAATGAGAATATCGAAAATCACATGCGTATGATTGTTCAGGATAGTCTATTGAACATGTAATAAAATCAACAGCCTTGTATATTAAAAATTGTGGGAGGGGATATGATTTTGAGGTACGAAAATAAAAAATGAATAGTTTTTGATTCGAGATTTTCGTCGTTGATATTTCATGTTGTAGTTCTAGCGCTGAAACGCTGCTCTGACTTTTGAATCCTTTTGTAGTTGTGAATATTTTCAAAGTCAATATTTGAACCGTTTTGGAAAATTCAAAAGAATTCACAAAAATTCTGTTGATCATGAAGAACAACCTCCCACTTTAAAAAATGTGGGCAGAATTTTCTTTCTATTTCTCTATAAATCATTTAATCATTTTTTCAATCAAAACTATTGATGTTATAGGTCACTGGTATATAAGGAGTTTCGATGAAAAAAATTATTGAATGAATGATTTAAATAAAATAGAACGGAAAATTATGCCCACATTTTTTAGAGTAAAAGGTTGTTCTACAAAATCAACAGAAGTTCCGTGAATTCTTTCAGATTTCACAAAACGGTCAAAATATTGAGTTCAAAAACATTCACAACTCCAAAAGGATTTATAGAAAAAAAAACAACGAAAAATCAGAGCAGCGTTTCAGCGCTACAACATGAAAACTTAGCAATGAAAATCTAAAATTAAAATTTAATTATTTCTACATTTTCGCACCTTAAAATCGTATCTTCTCCCACAATTTTCACTATACAGGGCTGACTTTCTTATATGTTCAATAGACTAGCTCAATAGACTAGCTCGAACAATCATACGCATGGAATATTCGTCGTGAAATGTAGTCTCGAAGTTTTGAGGTTTTACGGGGGTAATCTTTGATGGAAATAGTCCGTGAAAAAAATCGGTAACTTCGTGACATCAGTACTTCATAGGGCTGGTCTGAGAGGTATCAAACCCCCTTCATATCTTCAGTCAACGTGCTTCAATCGGAAAAAGGCTCTTTGGCGGATTTTCACGTGAAATTTTAAACACAAATACATCAAAACATGTTAGTTTCGTGCCAAAAAAAAAACAAATGTCATGGATTTGACGAAAATGTATCAGATTCGTCTTCGTCAAATTGACCCTTTTTCGTAGAATTAATGACATTTCTTCGTTAATTTGCACAAAACCAACAAGTTTTTGATATATTTGTTTTCGGATTTCACGTGGAATTTGGCTGAATATTCTTTTTTGCGATCGAAGTACGTAGACTCGGATACATGACAAAGATAGATGAGATTCGAGTCCAATCATTGGACCCTTTTTTTATGCTTCAATTCCTGTTTTTCTTCATAATAACAAACACCAAAATTATAATCGAAATACAATTTATTATCAGACCGATACATCTCATTATTTAAAACGTGTGCACTCATTAGTCTTCAGTTGCCACTAATTTACAATTATTTTACGTATACTGATGCCATTAACGCAATTTTTTTTTTGTTTTGTTGAAAGACCTTGGTCAGTGGAAGTCCTGTCCTGGTATACACGTAAACTAATAATGCCATTCGAATTTATAACGAACAAATCAGAAATGATGAAAGTTTATGAGTGACTATAAATTGAGGCCACAGTGCAACTTTCGATTAAATTGTAGTGTAAATGTTTCGGTCCCAATTAATTTCATTTTTATTTCTATCAGGGTGGTTTATAGAGACCTATCATGACAGTCAATTGATATATGTGATCAAATGATGTTTTTACTACGACAACACTGGCATTTCATAATTGTAGTGTAAATGTTTCGGTCCCAATTAATTTCATTTTTATTTCTATCAGGGTGGTTTATAGAGACCTATCATGACAGTCAATTGATATATGTGATCAAATGATGTTTTTACTACGACAACACTGGCATTTCATAATGGCGTCGTTTCATTGGTCAATTGGTATTGTAGAAGAGAAAGAGAATGCTATTACGTCACGAACATTGCCCTAAAACATTTATCCTCGAAAAAAACAATATTTTGTACAGGCAATTCCACCAATTTCAGGAATGTTGAATCAATTTGATCAATTGATTTGAAAGTCATCAAATCGTGCGGCGCATACATATAGGTACCTTTTTCACTACCTATCAGAGGGTAGACGGCATTCCGGAATTCATCGGAAAACAAAAGAAGATGATGAAAAATATAGTTAGAGTTGTTAATTTTGATACATAAATCTACAAGTTTCAGTCGTGGGGCAAGAAGCTGAGGTCATTTTGATTATGTATCAATTTTCCATGAGAATTTTCTAAAAACAAAAACTTATCGTGACATTTTAACATTGGACTCCTACACTTTCTGAAAACCAACGAAAATATAAACATTATCGATGCTAATGAAAGCTATTTTGTCGCGTTCTCGTTGCAATGGATTTTGTTCGGAATAAGAAAATTGGCTCTTGCAGCTCTGATAGTCACCTTTAAGTAAGCTCATAGATGGGAATAGGACTCGAAAGAAGATGCACGGAAAAGAGAAACTGAGTATTTGTAGCTTCAACGTCATTCAGTTCGTAGCTTGTCAGTCCACTCGTGCATTGAATGTGAGAACTCTGTTGATACCCTGTACTGCTCGCGAGAGGCGGTACGCGATCGTCGCGTGTGCTTTTCCTCACGGAGAAGCGGTCTCGCGTGGTCACGGTGTCTTTTCGTGGCAGCGAGGCGGACTCAGGTTCGAACTTCAACTGTCACACACGTGGTTGTCTATACGAGCTTTAACTTATATACGCGCCGGGGAGAATACACGGAGAAAAAGGATCGTAGCTTGTCAGTCCACTCGTGCATTGAATGTGAGAACTCTGTTGATACCCTGTACTGCTCGCGAGAGGCGGTACGCGATCGTCGCGTGTGCTTTTCCTCACGGAGAAGCGGTCTCGCGTGGTCACGGTGTCTTTTCGTGGCAGCGAGGCGGACTCAGGTTCGAACTTCAACTGTCACACACGTGGTTGTCTATACGAGCTTTAACTTATATACACGCCGGGGAGAATACACGGAGAAAAAGGATCGTAGCTTGTCAGTCCACTCGTGCATTGAATGTGAGAACTCTGTTGATACCCTGTACTGCTCGCGAGAGGCGGTACGCGATCGTCGCGTGTGCTTTTCCTCACGGAGAAGCGGTCTCGCGTGGTCACGGTGTCTTTTCGTGGCAGCGAGGCGGACTCAGGTTCGAACTTCAATTGTCACACACGTGGTTGTCTATACGAGCTTTAACTTATATACGTGCCGGGGAAAATACACGGAGAGGAAGGATACGTCCAATCGAATGAATATATTTGGTCGACCGAAATTCGTTTCGATCGAGTGTACCGGCTTGTCTGCACTGAATAACAACCGTAGCTTGTCAGTCATCTAGTGCATTGAATGGCGTGTGCTTTTCCTCACTGAGAAAATATTTAGAGATACACGGAGAGACTTTTCCTAGCAAAGAATCCAATAATTTCTGGTAATCTCCGGATAACCCTGCACTTTTTTATAATTTCCCACAGTAATAGAGAAAGGTGGTGTCTCGAATAAAAAAATTGTAATACTGATAAGTGCAGTAAGTAGTGAGCGGCTAATAGGAATCGTCATATGAAAATAATAAAAATGAGAGTAGTAAGAACTGCCAGCCGTATTAATAATTGATGGCCGAAACAACTTGCATTAGATCCCATCTCGTCTCACAAAGATTACCAACGGTAACTCGCTGCCGTAAACCCCCGAGTACGTCCGATCTGATCTGAGCAACGATGGGAAACTTGACAAACTTACTCGAACCGAAACCCCAGGCTCCGAGTCCTGCGAGTTCGCCAATAGATGGCTCCGAACACGTTCAAACCAGTGAAATAAGAAGAAATATATAATAGGCTAGAATTGGTGTCTTGTAGATGAAGCTCTCCACGTCAATTCACCTAACCCCCAGACCTCAACATATTTTTATTTGCTTCGTGATTTTTTTCTTTTGTTGTCTTTCCTCTAAAACGTTTTTCTGATGTTTTTCCAGATTTTCTGGACCAGCCCTTCCTGAGTAATGATTCTTTTTCAACCGAAGAGAAGGATCATTGTCTGATATCTAAAAGAATTCACAAAAAATGTATGACTAACGTAGAACAGTCTCCAGCTCGAGGAAATGTGGGCCAGATACTCCTTTAATTTTTTTTTACCCTATCAAAACGTTTTTTTCATTTTCAAGAATACACTAAACTACGATTTTCATCCACCCATAGGTGTACCAATCCTATTTTTTAACTGAAAGAATGAAAAAAAAAATGCAACTGGTCGGTTACAAGGAATGAGTTCGATCAAATATTTACTGTGACAAGAATAAGTTGTGTACAAAATTATTTCATTCAGAGTGTCATCGCAGAAACGATTAATCACTCACCTGAACAACCAATTTTTAACACATCTATTTTTTGGCACAATGAATATTTGATCAAATTATTATAACCGACCAGTTGGATTCAATTTGTTTTTCATTCTTTCAGTTCAAAAATAGTATTGATACATCTATGGGTGGATAAAAGTAGTTTTAGTGTTAACAAAAAAAGTTTTGATCAGGTAAAACAAAAATAGAAGAAAAATGTGGCCCCCATTCTCGCGAGCGGGAGACTGTTCTACGTCGTTAGTCATACACTCTTTGTGAATTTTTTCAGATTAAAAAAAAATGGTCCTTTTTACGGTTGAAGAAAAACATCACTCAGAAAGGGTTAGTTAGAGAAATCTGAAAAAATTCAAAGAAATGCTTCCGAGCAAGGACAACAAAAGAACAAATCATGAAGCAAATAAAAAAATGTTGCGGTCTGGGGGCTAGGTGAATTGACGTGGACAGCCGCATATATGCATAACTGCGATGCAAACCGCCTCCGTACTGTCAACGTATAGTTAATATACTCAGGTTAGGATATGTTAGGCGTTAGGCCAGTTTAATGTTAAGTTCAACGATCAGGAGAGAAGAGAGGAAGATGGAGCCCTGCAAATCAAACATCGTATTCAAGATTGGAACGGGAACAAAAACTAAGACCCCATTAACATTTTTATTTTTGCCGTGACATTTCAGCCTGACTGGTAAAACTTAGAACGCACGATAGTAATATTTTTGGGAAGCGGTGACCACAATTTTACTATACTGACTTGGATGCATTGCTGAATCTCTGGGGTTTTAGTAACTCGTGGGATTATGCCGACTACTAATACAAACTAGGAACTCTTAGAAAAATGCAGGATTGCCCGTCAGTTATTGAAAAAATTAGTAAAATCTGGTAGGAAGTTTAAGAAATTTCGCTAGGAAAAGTCTCTCCGTGTAGATATAAAAGAAATTGATTATTCTGACTATTTATATGTATGCGCTGTGTGACATAAATGACGACGTCATCATTCGTGAACCATTGGATAGGTTGTCAATATAATATGCCGTGACTTGTATTACACTTTTTTCAAAACATTTTTCACAGAGGAACCTGATGATCAAAGGGCATGCATCGCGTGTAGGGATCGTGAAGTTACCCACGCTTTTCTGCCCTGCGGGCATCTCATTTGCTGTGAGCCATGCAGCAGACGGATCTATTACGACGAGACATTGGGGTTCTGCCCAATGTGCAGAAGAAACGTGACTAGGTCACCTGTACGAATATATCTTCCAAATTGAAATACTGGAATCCAGTTTAAAATTTTTAAATACATGAATATACTCAGAATATGTTATCTTCCAAAGTTTTGAACGTGACCCGCTCACCGGAACGAATATATCTTGCAAATTAAAATACTGGAATCCAGTTTTGAATTTTAAAATACCTAAATATACTCAAAATACATTATTTTCCAAAGTTTTGAACGTGACTGGGTCACCGGAACGAATATATCTTGCAAATTAAAATACTGGAATCCAGTTTTGAATTTTAAAATACATAAATATACTAAAAATACGTTATCTTCCAAAGTTTTAAACGTGACTGGGTCACCGGAACGAATATATCTTGCAAATTAAAATACTGGAATCCAGTTTTGAATTTTAAAATACATAAATATACTAAAAATACGTTATCTTCCAAAGTTTTAAACGTGACTGGGTCACCGGAACGAATATATCTTGCAAATTAAAATACTGGGATCCAGTTTTGAATTTTAAAATACCTAAATATACTCAAAATACATTATTTTCCAAAGTTTTGAACGTGACTGGGTCACCGGAACGAATATATCTTGCAAATTAAAATACTGGAATCCAGTTTTGAATTTTAAAATACATAAATATACTCAAAATACGTTATTTTCCAAAGTTTTGAACGTGACCCGCTCACCGGAACGAATATATCTTGCAAATTAAAATACTGGGATCCAGTTTTGAATTTTAAAATACATGAATATACTCAAAATACGTTATTTTCCAAAGTTTTAAACGTGACTGGGTCACCGGAACGAATATATCTTGCAAATTAAAATACTGGGATCCAGTTTTGAATTTTAAAATACATAAATATACTAAAAATACGTTATTTTCCAAAGTTTTGAACGTGACCCGCTCACCGGAACGAATATATCTTGCAAATTAAAATACTGGAATCCAGTTTTGAATTTTAAAATACATAAATATACTCAAAATACGTTATCTTCCAAAGTTTTAAACGTGACGGGGTCACCGGAACGAATATATCTTGCAAATTAAAATACTGGGATCCAGTTTTGAATTTTAAAATACCTAAATATACTCAAAATACATTATTTTCCAAAGTTTTGAACGTGACTGGGTCACCGGAACGAATATATCTTGCAAATTAAAATACTGGAATCCAGTTTTGAATTTTAAAATACATAAATATACTCAAAATACGTTATTTTCCAAAGTTTTGAACGTGACCCGCTCACCGGAACGAATATATCTTGCAAATTAAAATACTGGAATCCAGTTTTGAATTTTAAAATACATAAATATACTCAAAATACGTTATTTTCCAAAGTTTTGAACGTGACCCGCTCACCGGAACGAATATATCTTGCAAATTAAAATACTGGAATCCAGTTTTGAATTTTAAAATACATAAATATACTCAAAATACGTTATCTTCCAAAGTTTTAAACGTGACTGGGTCACCGGAACGAATATATCTTGCAAATTAAAATACTGGAATCCAGTTTTGAATTTTAAAATACATAAATATACTCAAAATACATTATTTTCCAAAGTTTTGAACGTGACTGGGTCACCGGAACGAATATATCTTGCAAATTAAAATACTGGAATCCAGTTTTGAATTTTAAAATACATAAATATACTAAAAATACGTTATCTTCCAAAGTTTTAAACGTGACTGGGTCACCGGAACGAATATATCTTGCAAATTAAAATACTGGAATCCAGTTTTGAATTTTAAAATACATAAATATACTCAAAATACATTATTTTCCAAAGTTTTGAACGTGACTGGGTTACCGGAACGAATATATCTTGCAAATTAAAATACTGGAATCCAGTTTTGAATTTTAAAATACATAAATATACTCAAAATACGTTATCTTCCAAAGTTTTAAACGTGACTGGGTCACCGGATCGAATATATCTTGCAAATTAAAATACTGGGATCCAGTTTTGAATTTTAAAATACATGAATATACTTAAAATACGTTATTTTCCAAAGTTTTGAACGTGACTGGGTCACCGGAACGAATATATCTTGCAAATTAAAATACTGGAATCCAGTTTTGAATTTTAAAATACCTAAATATACTCAAAATACATTATTTTCCAAAGTTTTGAACGTGACTGGGTCACCGGAACGAATATATCTTTTAAATTAAAATACTGGAATCCAGTTTGAATTTTAAATACATAAATATACTCAAAATACATTATTTTCCAAAGTTTTGAACGTGACTGGGTCACGGAACGAATATATGCCTCAGTCAAGTACAGAATCCAGTTTTGATTTCGAATATAAATATGTTTCAAAATACGTTATTTCAAGTTTAACGTGACCATCTCTTCAGAACAGTGTCTATATCTTTGCAAATTCTAAAATACTGAATCAATTCTGGATTTTAAAAATATAAATATACTCATCGTTATTTCCCAAAAGTTTAAACGTGTTTAGCCACCGGGCGAACTTTGCAGGTAAATACCTGGAATCCAGTTTTGAATTTTAAAATACATAAATATACTCAAAATACGTTATTTTCCAAAGTTTTGAACGTGACTGGGTCACCGGAACGAATATATCTTGCAAATTAAAATACTGGGATCCAGTTTTGAATTTTAAAATACCTAAATATACTCAAAATACACATCATTTTTAAAGTTTTGAACGTGACTGGGTCACGGAACGAATATATCTTACAGAACAAAATACTGGAATCCAGTTTAGATTTAAAATACATAAATACTCAAATACGTTATTTTCCAAAGTTTTGAACGTGACCCGCTCACCGGAACTAATATATCTTGCAAATTAAAATACTGGAATCCAGTTTTGAATTTTAAAATACCTAAATATACTCAAAATACGTTATTTTCCAAAGTTTTGAACGTGACCCGCTCACCGGAACGAATATATCTTGCAAATTGAAATACTGGAATCCAGTTTTGAATTTTAAAATACATAAATATACTCAAAATACGTTATCTTCCAAAGTTTTAAACGTGACTGGGTCACCGGAACGAATATATCTTGCAAATTAAAATACTGGAATCCAGTTTTGAATTTTAAAATACATAAATATACTCAAAATACGTTATTTTCCAAAGTTTTGAACGTGACTGGGTCACCGGAACGAATATATCTTGCAAATTAAAATACTGGAATCCAGTTTTGAATTTTAAAATACATAAATATACTAAAAATACGTTATCTTCCAAAGTTTTGAACGTGACTGGGTCACCGGAACGAATATATCTTGCAAATTAAAATACTGGAATCCAGTTTTGAATTTTAAAATACATAAATATACTCAAAATACATTATTTTCCAAAGTTTTGAACGTGACTGGGTTACCGGAACGAATATATCTTGCAAATTAAAATACTGGAATCCAGTTTTGAATTTTAAAATACATAAATATACTCAAAATACGTTATCTTCCAAAGTTTTAAACGTGACTGGGTCACCGGATCGAATATATCTTGCAAATTAAAATACTGGGATCCAGTTTTGAATTTTAAGATACACGAATATACTTAAAATATTTTATCTTCCAAAGTTTCAAAAACATTTTCTTAAATGAAATTAAACGTTCAGTATATAATATAAATGAATGAATATCAATTGATTAATTATGATATTTACCAGTTCTCGTGTTTTCCTTTTTTTTTCAAATTCTTGTTTCACTTTCTATGTATTGATTAGAATAATAAATTGTTGTGTTTGATATTATACATGTGTTATTGAAGCTAACTTTGGTAATAGATGTAGTTAAATATTTCTTTTTCAGTTTTATCATTTATGTTATGCTTATTTATTTGTTTATCGTACCTTGGGTTGAATATTCGCTTGTATCGGTGTCCGGTTTTCGCTTCGGAATTATGTACGCGTTCTTTGTTAAATTAGGGCCATTCATTTCTTTTATTTCCGCATAGCCTCGAATCACAATGTGTGGAAGTGTATTTTCCGTGATTACTCTGCCAGTTATGCAGATTTGTTCCCCTCTTCCTATTTTTATTTCATTTTCTCCGCTCTTTAATCCTATCTAAATTTTGTTTCTGTTCTGAGCTGTGCAGTCTGTCTCGTAGGTGCCAGTTCGTGAAGGGCGTTCTTGTCTGTTTCATTTCTGCTTTCAAATAAACCTCGATTTCTGTTGAGATCAGAAATAATTGTGTGTCAAATATATTTTTAGGGACCAATCCAATTTATAGAAAACGGAATTACTTTTTTTTGTACATACAGGGTGTCCCAAATTTAAGTGCCAACAATCATAGGGCCAATAAAGGGGCTTGAGCTGAGTAAATTGACCCAAGAAACATGTGGTCTGCGAAGGCGCGTTCGGGAGATACGGCCGGTTAACATGTCGCCCTAGCATTGTTAAATTTTGGGACACCCTGTATATGTTATTTCTAGATAAATAATGAGATTATTTACTTATCAAACAGTGTTCATTCCAAATATCTCCAATCGTGATTAGCTTTTGCTTCTTCTACCGAGCTGATGTTGGCAATTTTCTTCAAGTCGGTTATGATATATACGTATATTATTAACCTGGATAATTCACTTCCTGGATAGTTTTTACACGTTTACTCGGCAATTGCTTCACAATAAACAACACGACGAAACTTAGCAACTGAAAAGAATCTCGCAACGGTCGCGGCACTCGGATGCCTCTCAGACTTATTACCTAAAAACTTAAAAATAAATAAAATCACAAAGCTGTCAGATGGGAACTATAACCTTTTCGGTAAATTGAACGTTGGATTGCATGTATATCTGATACTAAAAAATTCAAACAAAACTTACAAAGCTGTGAGTTATATAGGGACAATCACTGTAACCTTTTATATGTGATGCACTTGGCAATATCTCAGACTCGAAAATTCGTCGCCAGAGTGGGATTTTTTCACCGCAGCTTTAGTAACTTCTATTGACGTTGTATGAAATCGTAATTCTTCACTTTTAAATATACACACTACTTTTTATAAACCATTAGTTTTGCGTAGAAAGATGAATTTAAAATTACATGGTGTATATGTCTTCGGAAATTTACCGATACGTTTGTAATTTTCGTTTGTCATGAAATCGGTATGTGTAATACTGAATGCTGATCCCATAATAACTCATCTCATCCAAAATTCTACTTATCAATGCTTATATGTATAGTGTATGTTACTCAATTTTGGGAGACAAAAATTGAACCTCATACTGGTACCCTATTTTAGTACCCAGAAAAAATTGAGAAAAAAAGCTTGAAATCAGTTCGCTCGGTGGGTAAGAACGCATTTTCTGAATTTTGATATCTTGGAATTGTGAATTTCTGAATTTTGCGCATTTTGAACGATGCTGCTTTACTCATTCATAAATCGACATTATAAATAGTAGACGTACAAGAGGTTTGGAAATTTCGCTTTCAGAATTCGGAACTTTCTGATTTATCGAGATTGAATTGGGATGAATATTCAGAAAATTCGGAGTTTCGCGTGCTATGTCAGATCGTCTTTTTGATAAGTGTACAATTGCATTACCATACCTGTGACAGAAAAATATTTCAATTTTTCGTATTCATGAATTCTAAAGTTTGTAGCATTTACCTTTCGGAAAATTAATTTTTTGATACATTAAATTTTGGAACTACGATCAATATGATTTTTGGTCGTTTGGATTTCTGAACCCCACCCGATGTTTGGGTGTATATTCTCAATTTTTGGTGTATATTCTCAAAATTGGGTGTTGATTCTCAATTTTTAGTGTAAACTCCCAACATTGAGAGTAAACCTTCAATCGTTGGGTGTAAACACTTGCTTATTGAGTGTGAATCCTCAAAGTTGAGGATCAACGTTGAAAATTGGGTGTTGATTCTCAATTTTCCAGTGTACACTCCTAACATTGAGAGTAAACCTTCAATCGTTGAGTGTAAACACTTGCTTATTGAGTGTGAATCCTCAAAGTTGAGGATCAACGCTGAAAATTGGGTGTTGATTCTCAATTTTCCAGTGTACACTCCTAACATTGAGAGTAAACCTTCAATCGTTGGGTGTAAACACTTGCTTACTGAGTGTGAATCCTTAAAGTTGAGGATCAACGCTGAAGGTTTAATTCCAGAAGTTGAGAATCAACTCTCAACTTTAAGGTCTGATCTTGAACATAGAGAGTCAATTCACTCTAATATTGAGTGTCATACCCTTTTTATTCATGAACACTCAGATTGTGAGTGTTGATTCTCGAAGTTAGGAATCAACATAGAATGTTAAGAAACGACTCTTAACTTCAAGTGGTACGTGACCTTCAAAATATTTGAGAGCCAATCAAAACTCAAAATATATAACCAATATGTCCACACCGGTGTTGACACTCGTTATTTGTCTTGAGTTGTTTGATCCGCCGAATGTTAAAGATATTACTTTCAATTGACTGTATTCATTTTCAACACAATATTTCCAATAGTCAGCTTACTCTATACTAGCAATTGTTCTCCCTGAAGCTTCGAGTGCCGATCATAACCCTGACGAATAACACTTAAAATTATAATCGAAGTCGTAATTCTCGCTTATTACGATTCTCCGAGCTAAGTTCATCCATCGGTCATATATTAACTCACCACACTTCTACACCCTTGTTTGAATCTAATTCGTTTGAAATATATGTCTCCTTCATGTGCCTTTAATTTTAATGCTCGGGGGGATTGCGTCTCCTGGATCATATTCGCATGCTGATTTCATGTATGGAAAAACCAGGAGACTTCAAAATTATTTTTCAAACCACAGTGGATTTTGGAATTTTAACGGACTAAACGAATCAAACAATTAATTAATATCTCTGACTGAGGAGAGTCACTCAATTCGAGTGTTTAATACAAACCTCAGGAAGAAAGAAAAAAATCGAAAGAAATCGAAGAAAGAATAATTATTTATTCGAGTAAAAATTCCCCCGGCCCGGGTTCGAACCGGGACCTCCGCATCTGTACTGCGGCGCCTTGTCCGATTTGACTACCGAGGGGCTGGGAGAATCTTTACTCGAAACTTGTGTTATTATGGTAAGCTGTAGTCGTCATATGTATATGGTATAGACACGTCATTGTCCCAAGTGTCAGATGTTTATTTTGGAGACTCTATCATTCGTATCGTTACAGTTGGAATTTTAACGGACTAAACAAATCAAATAATTAATTAGTATCTCTGACTGAGGAGAGTCACTCAATTCGAGTGTTTAATACAAACCTCAGGGAGAAAGAAAAAAATCGAAAGAAATCGAAGAAAGAATAATTATTTATTCGAGTAAAACAGTAAAAGTAAAACAGTTGAGTTAAAAGTGAAACAGTGGAAAATTATTTTATTGAATAAATCTGCGAATACAACAAAAATGTACATTCAATTGTTAGTTTATATTTATATTTTATTGTTAGCTTTAGATTATGTTAATGCACAATGCAAAATGTTCAGATTAAATTATAGGTTTAATCCGTCTCGGTCATATTTACTAAAGGTATAATATAATTTTTCAACTCTTCGTCGGCAGGTAAAATTACACATTTGGCCAACAAATTTTCCGGAAGACATGTTGTGAAGTTGCCAGTTTCTCTCGAAACGTAAGTAGATAGGCAAGGAGGTTTCTGGCTCATAGGCGAGGGGGGTCGCGGTAAGGGGGCGGGTGCGAGTTCTGGCTCATGGGCAAGGGGGGTATCGGCGAGGGGCGGGGTTTCTGGCTAGTCGTCGAGGGGCGATATCGGTAAGGGGGGCGAACGATGACGCAATCGTCTGGAAGGTTCTAGAAGGTTCTGGAAGATTGATGACGTAATCATGGATTGTTTTTTGATGATGTCATCGGGAAGTCCGCTGCCCTCCTCCCGGCTGAGGGGGTGTCGATGATGCCACCCGGAAGGTTGATTACCTCGACCGGTATCAGGTTGCCGTTGCCGGTAGATCGATGCCCCTCACCTGGCTGAGGAAAGATCGATGACGTCACCCGGAAGACGCATGACCTCACCGGTGCGCGGGTTCCCGCAGGTCGGATGTGAGCGCGTGTACGCTCTTTCGTTTCCGGCGGGTTGGCGCTTGCGCGCCGCGGATTTCGGGTGATAGCGCCCGGTTTAATTGCATCTCGTTCGGATAATTCCGAGAGATTTCAAATGATTTCTGAAAGATTCTGCAACATCTCGGAAGATCTCTGAACATATCGAATGAATTTTCAAGAGGTCTCGAAAGATCTCGAAACATTCCGAACGCTTTCAGGCGATTTCTGATATTTAATATTACTCTAATTACAGATATCACTTTTTTTCAGGGATTGATGGAATGTTTAACATAGGTAAAGGCAAAAACATACATGTTACTCAAAATATATTTGATTTTATTATTATTATTTCAATCATAGATGAAGATACAAAAAGCGTGTAAAATGATAATGAGTAAGATAATAAAATATATTCGTGAAAATAGTTTCTACACAATTTTACACTGAGCACAGTTTTTAATCAGAGGGTTAGCTCCATCGAACGTATCACCATCGTAGTCCGATTGCCAGGTATGTAGTTGACATCTGCGGTACCCAGCGATGTCTTTGTCTGTTTTCATATTTTCAGGTAGCTTATCCCACACCTCATCGATTTCGTTCGCAGCGTACATGATGATGAAATTTTTAGGCAAAAATGCTATATCTTCTTTCCTCATTTTCGTTAAAGCTCCCATCGCGAAGAACAGTCGGAGCGATTTCTCGAGAGACGACGAGCAGTGTCTTTGATACCAAATTTTTAGTCTCTGTACGTTTTCAAAAGCGCAGTGATACTTGGGAATACGCATATGATAACCGTGATACCAGCAATGAGCAACTTCTGGTTCGCTCAATTTAGGACAGTCCAAATCGGTGAGGTCGATAACGGGCTTCGAGTAGTCAATCACGATTTCCACCCATTGCTTCTTCTCCTGACCTTTTACGTAAATCCGACTCGCCTTCTCGACAATTTTCTTCACAATTTTCTTCACGTCGTCGTATGACTCCACACCGACGTTCCAAGGCAGTCCATGATAATTAGATATCAACCATGCGTTGATAGACTTGTATTTCGATCGTAAGACCTCCCAGGAACACGGCGGTTTGAAGAGAATGCATGAAAGACCTTGGTTACCTTCTCTGTCCGCTTGAATATTCATCGTGGCCAATTCTTTCGGTATAAATCTGTTACCTGATCGTTTGAACCCTTGCACATCCAATATCATGTCGACTCCTTGGAAGTCTTCTTCATCGATAAGGATAGAGGTAGCACAGAGATCCTTCGGTGAGTATTCGATGCAGGGTTCTCCAACATCTTGCTCATCAGATCGATTCACCGTTGACCGGAGGTTCTTCGACAGGAATTCGCAGTAAAATCGATCGAAATAACAGAGTAGGGCGTTCATAATCGTCATCATCGCGCTGGTTGATTGTAGAGCTGCCAGAAGTCGACTGAGCGATCATTGTGGTGACCAGCTCTTATAAAAACTTGCGAAAGACGTTACAGAATTCATTCTTGTCTGTATTAGGGTAGACGATACTTCCCATAACTTTCTGTAATGAATACTCTTCGTAAACATTTAATTCCAAGTAGAACGATAATCAGAAGAACGTTTGATGAATTCAATTTAAATATCAAAGGAAATATAATACGATAATGTTAAACATCATAATTACGAAGTGGGTATCACGATAAAGAAATTATTTAGACTTCAAGACGTAAACGCTTTCGAATTCTTGACGAGATATCGAAGAGTTTGACCATTACGCTCTGAGCTTTCGCTTCGTGTACCACTGTGAAGACATTCGTTTCCAGTCCGGATCATTTTTTTTTTAAATCATACGGCGGTTGAAAGGTGTTCGCAATTAGTAGTGCTTGATCGTGAACAAGAATAAAGTAAGTATAGCTTTACCCTTTACTACGTATACTTGGTATCGTCTTATCTTGATAATGTTTGCAAGATGGAGAGTCAAGGAAACCATATTTCAACGTTACCGGGGCATGCCTCCGCACCTCACGGTTCAGATTCGGAATCGGATGAGGAGGGTAACCCAAAGCGTTTCCTCACCCACGGCATCAAGCGTAAACACTCCAACCAGATCGAAGAGGAGGAGGAGGAGGAGGAGGAGGATGATGAAAAATCTTCAACATGCAGAGTGCCGCGTTTCGACAACAGAAAGAAGTGTTGAAGCAAATCGCAAAAGCGAGCGATGCGATTCGTCGAAAGCATAAAATAATCAAGTTAGGTAGAGATACAGCTGAAAAAGCTATGAGTGAAGTTTTTAAACCTGTGGTAACCCCCCTTCAGACACTGGTGAATCGAACGATAAAACGTGAACCAGCTATCAAGACAGAAGTCGAAGAGCCACCTATGAAAGAGGAAAAAATTCCCATCAAAGAAGAACTTCCGCAAACAAACCAGGACAACGATTCGTTTGCAACAGCGTACGAAGACTCTTCCGAGGAGGAAGATGGATCAGCTGCTGCTGCTGAACACAGTTTTCAACCTTCGGGAGAATCCTCTATCGTAGAACTTCTTCCAAGCGACGACGAGAATAATTTATCTCAACAATATCTCAGAATATTGGCAAAAGGTGGTAAAGATCTGGATACTTCTTATGGTGTTCGTAAGCTCAAAGGAAACGTTCTCAAGATTGGCGATTCGACAGTAACCTTTGACAAAGATGTAATTCGTTTTGGAGATACCGTATATCCTCAAACCTCCGGTTTGCTCGAATTACTGTTCAAGAAGACACCCAACAATACGATCGTAAGCCCTACTGATTTGGATAAATATCGTGAGATTGTTACCACGACAAACGCTCACCGAAAGTATTTTCAGCGCAATAAACCGGTTCGTAAAGATAGTACCGATAAATACAAAAATATCATCGCTAAAATTTCTGCGAGACAAAAAACGGGCAAGGCTTTGCCTCGCTACGTGACCGCCAGGTCTGGAAGTAAAATGGACTACGTCTACTGGGATGATATCAACGAACTCGTGGATCGGCTTCGCTTACTCTACGCTTCTCAAGCAGCTGGCAACGTTAGCCACTCGAATGAGATTATTGCCATTGTTGAGGAATTGCGTGAGGCTGAAATCATTTATTAATCCAGTTCCTGGACGTCTCTCCTCAGTCTTAAGATGAGCGTCGATGTGTTCGGTCGACAACTGACGCTGAGTGGTAGTGTTCA
>JAEUYN010001426.1:0-23852 GCA_018257835.1 Euura lappo
TAGAACAATAGTGTAACATCTCAAAAAATCTCGATCCGAGAAAATCGCGTTTGAAGTAGAATCAGTTATAAATCAACGTGACCACATATTTTCAAGGGGGACAAATTTTTTAAATAGACGAAATATTCCGCTGAAATGTACCAGGTGATAAAAAAGTAATATTATATTGCTATCTGGCTGCTGCGATCAAATTACGCCGTTTTTTTTGAGATATTAAACCAAATTTTAATTATCCTCCCGGTGCAATACCGTAACAACTAAAAAAAAATATTAAACCGTGGCGCAATACTGTAATAAGTCAAAAAATATTTTTTGACGGTAATTTTGAGATGTTACAGTATTACACCAGGGATATTCTTTTTTTTCGAGTTGTTACAGTATTGCTCTAACAATTTTGTTTTTTTTTTCGAATTGTTACTGTATTGCATCGGTTTATTGAAATTTTTCTGAGTTATTACAGTATTGCATTGAAATGGATAGCCTTAGTCGATTTTGAGATACTACAAAATGATTTCAAAGATTTTGAGATATTACATTATTGCACCAAGTCAGACCGAAAAATTGTGACTTATTGCTCTATTGCTCTAAAATATTAATAAATTTCCCGACGTTCAAAGATATTATACTATTACACCAAGAAAATTATTATTTTTTTTATTTATTACAGTATTGCACCACGAAAATTCAGTTTTTCTTAGATATTACAGTATTGCAATGATAATGGTTAATTATTTCAAGATATTACACTGTTTCAAATAAATATTGTCCATTTAATCGTGAAATGTCTACACCGGTAGTTTCCAGTGATATTCATTTGTTAAGGGGACCCGTACAGCTTGAAATAATGAATTCCAAATGCTCCAAAAATAATTTATTTCTCAACCAAAGTTCGTTACACATAAAAAAAAATCATGTTGCTCAAATCCTTGTCACGAGGTTTTAGGCACATGGTTGCTTCGATTTGACCTTATGAGGTCTCATTTGTTTCAGAAAACGAATCCTCATCGTGTGAGTTAAGATATGAATGATTTTTGGGGTATGTGGAATTCATGAGCTCAAGCCGAGGTTCAAGCTGTATACGGGTCCCCTTAACTACGGTCCGGTAGACTTGATTTTTTTAATATACGAGTTGAATTTGAAGAATGATAGTCTTTCATTCATTACACTGTGAATGCATCCTGATTTTCATGTGGGTAATTCAACCAATCATCAACCAAGGTTTGGCACCTAAAAATCGATTTGCCTCAATTTTTTCACTCGAATTCTATGAACTAAAATTGGTAAATCCACCAAGTTTCAGCCTAATACATAGAACGTAATAATCTGCACGAGTAATGCGATATCCAATTTTTAGGACAACGTTTTATGCGCATTTTTATCGTATCTTCAGCATCACATTGAAAATTGGGAAAAAATACGTTTTCCGTGCGGAAAACTCTCAGGTTTTCGATTCCATTTTTTATTTTCCATCAACTCTGCTGAAACCACCTCGGACAGACGTTTTCACAAGAGCGGATTTCTCCCGTGCAAAATGGAAACGCTTGCCAAAGTCTTGTGTATAGCTTGAAATACCCTTGAAGCAGCCGAAAAACCATTGAAAAAGCCTTGTGATCAGCTTGCTGACGCTTGGCTTTTCAACCAAGAGTTTTGCAAGCCTTGGGAAAAGGTTAGTTTTTACCCTGGCAAACACTTGATGACAACGCTTGGCAACAACTTGGGCCAAAAAACCCTTGCGTAAGCCTTGTGATAAGCTTGCTAATGCTTGGCTTCTGAACCAAGAGTTTCACAAGCCTTGGGAAAAGATTGGCTTTTGCCTTGGCAAACACTTGATCATAACGCTTGGCAACACCTTGGGTCGAAGAACCTTTGCGTAATCTTTGGGATCAGCTCGTAAATACTTGACTCTTGGACCAAGAGTTTTGCAAGCCTTGGGTAAAGGTTGGCTTTTGCCTTGGCAAACACTTGATCATAACGCTTGGCAACACCTTGGGTCAAAAAACCCTTGCGTAAGCACTGGGATCAACTTGCGAATGCTTGACTTTTGAACCAAGAGTTTTACAAGCCTTGGGAAAAGGTTGGTTTTTACCTTGGCAAACACTTGATGTCAACGCTTGGCAACACCTTGGGCCAAAAAACCCTTGTGCAAGCCTTGTGATAAGCTTGCTAATGCTTGGCTTTTGAACCAATAGTTTCACAAGCCTTGGGAAAAGATTGGCTTTTGCCTTGGCAAACACTTGATCATAACGCTTGGCAACACCTTGGGCCAAAAAACCCTTGCGCAAGCCTTGTGATAAGCTTGCTAATGCTTGGCTTTTGAACCAATGGTTTCACAAGCCTTGGGAAAAGATTGGCGTTTGCCTTGGCAAACACTTGATCATAACGCTTGGCAACACCTTGGGTCAAAAAACCCTTGCGTAACCTTTGGGATCAGCTCGTAAATACTTGACTTTTGGACCAAGAGTTTTGCAAGCCTTGGGTAAAGGTTGGTGTTTGCCTTGGCAAACACTTGATCATAACGCTTGGCAACACCTTGGGTCAAAAAACCCTTGCGGAAGCACTGGGATCAACTTGCGAATGCTCAGCTTTTGGACCAAGAGTTTCACAAGCCTTGGGAGAAGTTTGGATTTTGCTTTGGCAAACACTTGATGACGAGACTTAGTAAAACTTCACGTCAAAAAACCTTGTTCAAGTCTTGTGATAAGCTAGCCAACATCCCAAGAGTTTTGCAAGCCTTGGGAATAGCTTGACTTACGTATCTGAGTTGCCGAAAATCTGAAATCGACATTTTTAATTGCGGAACATTATGAATAGCTGCAGCTGCATATATTACTCATCTAGATTAATTAGACATAAATAGGTGAAAGTTGTACGAGAATTCAATAGGTAGTTTGGCGTAGTAGGTAGGGCGTGCGACTAATATAGCAAGCGAGCGATAGGGTCCCGGATCGAATCCCGAACAAAACATGCGAAGTTTTTCTGACCTAAAAATGCGTTTTATCGACGGTATATAGTGAATTATGAGTAGTTCGGCGAAAAAAGGCGTAAAATTTTTATTTTTTGCTTAATTTTGCAGTATTTTATGATCTGATTCAACAATTCTTGTACCAGTGGAAACCCTTTCTTAACCCTTGGTGAAGTCTTCCAGAAGCCTTGAAAAGACCTTTTCTTAACCCTTGGTGAAGTATTTTAGAAGCCTTAACAAAACCCGTTTTTAACCCTTGGCAACCCATTCAGAAGCCTCGAAAAAACCCTTTCTTAACCATTGGTGAAGTCTTTCAGAAGCCTTGGCAAAGCCCTTTCTTAACCCTTGGTGAAGTCTTTCAGAAGCCTTGAAAAAAACCCTTTCCTAACCCTTCTGAAAACCCTTGGCAGTTTTGTTTCAATTTGCAAGCTTTCGAACAATGGTCTTGCAAGCGTTAAACCAATGGTTTTGCAAGCGTTAAACAAATGGTTTTGCAAGCGTTAAACCAATGGTTTTGCAAGCGTTTCGCAATCCTATTTCAAGGCAAAAATTTTTGCACGGGTCCTTCTGCTCAATGTTTGAGCATTCTTTTGAATTTTTATTCTCAAGATTTGAGATGGTTTTACAATTAGTAGAGTTAATGAAAAATAAAAAGTGGATTCAAAAACCTGAGAGTTTTTCACATGTAAAACGTATTTTGTCGAATTTCCGTTGTGACGCTAGAGATACGATAAAAAATACTTATAAAAATGGTATCCTTAAAATTGGATATCGCATTCCTCGTGAAGAGTACTACGTCCTATTGGGCTGAAACTGCGGCAAATCGATTTTTCAAGGGCCCAAACATTGGCTGACAATTGGTGGACGCCCAATTAAAAAAAAAAAAAATTTGAGTTGTTACAGTATTTCACCAAGAAATTTCAATTTTTTCTAGTTGTTACAGTATTGCACCAGGAAAAATAATAATTTTCGAAATGTTACACTATTGCACCAAAATCTCATGCCAGTTTTGAGTTGTTACAGTATTGCTCTCAGCGGCTTCAATTTTGCGTCGCATCAATACTATAACTTCCTACTTTTAACAGTTATATTGCACTGAAAAAATTCCACTTTTTTTTCTCCAAATGCTTCATCATTTGACAAGTAATATTCCGCAGTAAAACGAAAATTCGGAAATTTCGGCTTGTTACACTATTGTTCTAGGGGTGCGATATATGGAGCTACTGGTAACCATAAATATAATTTCTCAAGAAAAACCATTAGGCAGATACCCCAATCTAGAACGTGCTGAAATGTATGTCAAAGCATCGACTTCCAAATCGCAACGACTCAAACTTTTATTGCAGTACACCAACCGTCAGGAACAAAAATTGCAGCAATGCAGAATAGTCCGCTGAAGAAAAAAGCACCGCTGAGTGTCCGTTTGCGTCCAACGTAGTCCACCATGACCCAGGTAAGGACCTGAGCTGGAATTTCAACCAAAGCCACCAGAGCAAAATTGACGTATTTGTTCCCTGGGACATTCACTGATAGTAACGATAATCCGAAGTATACAAAAGTATTGGCTGTCCAGCAAAAACAACAAGCCAGCAACCGAATTAAAATGGGCTTGCTACTCAGGACTTGTCTCGCCGGAGAAACGACCGGGGACTTGGAATCTTCTTCGCTCTTCTGTAAGTTATTTTTATCAGTGGGTTACTCGATTGACACTTGATCCAAAACAGGGACTAGATCGCTACCGTACCTTATCCTGCAAGTCTTTCTCCGAATTTCTGATTATACTAATCGATTCTTCGGAAACCTCAATACCGCTCTCAGCAGCAAGTCTGCACAACACTTTTTCAGCCTCCCTAATCCTACCTTTGCTTATTAGCCATCTGTAGAATAGGAAACACCAATCAAATTCACCTTTATTTGTTCAGTTCAAAATTTTCGTTCTTATTGGCACTTGCGATTGCAAGTTTTATCACACCTTACAGATTCGGGCACCAACCATGGTATCGATATCGCGAGGAAACCTGGTACGGAAAAAGCCAGAATAAGAAGACGCCAAGATCGGAGCCACATGGCACACAACGCCAAAATAATTTCACCGAAGGCGTACATACAGCACACCAGGTTGCTTACTAGTATCCGCTTTTTCGGCCCAACAAACTCCATCCCTGAAAGAATGTCTTGAATCGGAGCGATGATATTTCGGGTGTTTTATTTTTAGTTTTTTTTTACGTATAGATGAAAACGTGAGTTGAAACATGGGGTGTGAAATACACTACTACTACCTAACACAAATCCAGAGCTATATATGGCAGTGGCGGCGAAGGCGTCCAAGAACTCAAAGGTGATGAACATTTCGTAATTAACCGAGAAAACTCGAATTACGCCAAATATCGAGCTCATAAAAGTGGAAATAGCCAACACATTCCGTCTCCCGTATCTGTAAGATGACATTTTCGATCCTTAATCCGGCTATACGTCCGAGAAGGAGGTATTCGAATAACTTACTTGTCCGAAAGATAACCACAGAAGATCAAACCTACGAACTGTGCTACGTTGTTTATTGTTCCCACCAATGTCAGCTTCCACAAGTTATTGTCACACGTGAGGTCCCACTGAAATTCAATATTCTTTGTGGTCTAGGAACTAGGATCTATGAACAACCGAAGGGTAAGCATTTGAGCGCGGATCATCGCAACTCTTGCCGAGAAAGGAACATCTCTACTTACTTCGTTGAGAATGGTGAGTTCTTCAGGATCGTAGACCCAGGCATCACAGCGTTCGATTTCTGCCGTGAACTCAGTAGTCGAACATGAATCTGTCGAATTCTGCACGGTGTAGCGTGTGCAGGTCGTCGGTGCCCCGTTGGTGTAAGGAATCGCGTTGGGCAACCACGACGGATACAGAGTCGTTAATTTAGCTGAATCCTCGCAGTCTTTCGCCAGACACCTGAAAAACCATATTGTGATAATTATGCATAAAAGCAACAAATTGAAATGTTCGACTTATAAAACACTCATGAAGGACAAACCTATAGCTAACTGTTCCAGCGGTGAATACGTAACTCAATGTATAGGAGCTAGAAAGCAGCATTGGAATACTCAAGATACCATAGATGCGTAGTGTGTATAAGGGGTAGTCCAAATGAAAGTGAACAGAGTTTGACCCCGACCCTCACCGAAATGGTTGCCGATTTTTTTCCGTATTCTACTCCACAAAAGGTACACTTTCCGATTTTTCTTAGATTTTTTCGCCTCATGGCTCGGTCGCGGCGATTTTTTCAAGTTTTTCCATTAATCTAATGCAACTCTGAAGTCTTACATTTTATCGCAAAGTCATAAAGGAAAAAAAGTTTATTTTTCTTTTAATCTTCACAAAAATATTTTTTCACGAATTTTCAGAGCATGCTAAATCGTCGATTTCGACGAAAAACGCATGAAAATTGAGTTATCTCGGAAAACCCGTTTTCAAAAATTTCGAAATTTTCTGTCAATTTTCTTTGGCCAAAAACACACAACTTTCGTATGAAACATATTTTGGGCACGGCCTTCGTTCGGGAGCTACGCCTTATTTTATGTGATAATATCAGTAAACTACGTAAATCAATTTTTTTTTTTATATTTCGTATAAATCACTTTAGGCGGATTCGACCCCAAATTTTGTGTTTCATACCTAAAATCAAAATCACTTTATTCGTCATCAACTTCAACACACGATTAAGTGTTTACAAACTCAATGTTCCAAGAGTCAAAAAACTTTAGTATCCTGGAATCTTTATAATAATTTGTTTTATTTGTTTTCTGATTAGCCCAAGATCAGTGGTCTTACAGTGATTACTTATGACGTTTACGAATCGTGGTTAGTGTCGACTTTACGGGAGGGAATCAATTTCAATCTTTTTATCACATAGAATTTCAGCTTTGGCACGTAGATAAAACCCGTGACAGATTGATTTGCATCTGTACTTCATTTTTTTTTCTTACACCGATCGCAAAATACCACTTTTCATACCTCTTGAGCGGGCGCAAAACAGATCTTTTCGGTCCTCGGGCGGAAAAGTCCTTTTCTCAAACCCGGTCGCAAAATGCCACTTTTCATACCTCTTAAGCGGGCGCAAAACAGATCTTTTCGGCCCTCGGGCGCAAAGTGCTGTTTTGCGCCCGCTCACTCGGTCTGAAAAGATGCATTTCTGCAGACCAGGTGTTGAGAATAAAATCGCGTGCATGACGGGCGCAAGTCTATTACGGTGAGTGTGATTGCAGCACACTCGAAAAATAGTTCTTTGTGCCCTTGATACACAATATACTATTTCAATTATGATTTTCAATGTTCTATTTTATGTTCGAGAAAATTTTTGACCACATTCAAAACTCGCGATTCGACCTCGAGTGATTTATACTAAATATTTAACAAAAATTGATTTACGTACTTTACCGATATTATCACATAAAATGAGGCGTAGCTCCCGAACGAAGGCCGTGCCCAAAATATGTCTTATATGAAAGTTGTGTGTTTTTGACCAAAGAAAATTGACAAAAAATTTCGAAATTTTTGAAAACGGGTTTTCCGAGATAACTCAATTTTTCTGCGTTTTTCGTCGAAATCAACGATTTAGCATGCTCTGAAAATTCGTGAAAAAATATTTTTGTAAAGATCAAAAGAAACCTAAACTTTTTTTCCTCTATGACTTTGCGATAAAATGTAAGACCTCAGAGTTGTATTAGATTAATGGAAAAACTTGAAAAAATCGCCGCGACCGAGCCATGAGTCTAAAAAATCTAAGAAAAATCGGAAAGTGTACCTTTTGTGGAGTAGAATACGGAAGAAAATCGGCGACTAATTCGGTGAGGGTCGGGGTCAAACTCTGTTCACTTTCATTTGGACTACCCCATAAACTTAGATGGTCTATCTCCGGAAAGTCATCTTTATCTTTGCCTATTATAGAAGTAGTAGGGCTGTATCAAAGCTCCATCATTTGGGCTGGGTTACATTTTGTAAAAACATATTTAGGTAAGTTTTGAATAAATGAATGAGCTTGAAATGTCCACCACTACAAACTGATTGCCAATTGCTATAACAGTCCAACGATTTCAACAAGACTAGTAAATAAACGGGTTTGATTAATCAGACAAATTATCAAATAGGGTCGCATATCCTCGACATTTTTAAAGTATAATTATCGTCTATCCAACAATACCGTGGCCACAGTCCTCAGTTTCTTTCGGAGCTGATGGAGACGACCGTTCGGCCGATTCCGATTGATCCGTTTGCCAGCAGGAAGATTTCATGATTCACCTAGTTACAGATAGAAGTCGCCATCATGTCACCAGATTCGATTTGAATCGTCGAATAGGGTTGTTGAAGCAGTTGTTATTAATATCACGATGTAACGTTATTAATAAAACGTAATTGGCAATATTTTGGGTCAGTAGCAGAGCCGAAATTTGACATCAAACTTACCAAAGTCTAGCGGTATCGATGTCTGGTATTCGATAAAATACTGTACAATACTTTGAGTCATACAGTCAGACGACAAATGTTTATCGACTACGCATGTCTCAATGAAGATCGGCACTTAGCACTATTGACGCTACATCTTGTTAATCCTCGCAGTACTGCTAAACAGTTGCCCCTTCAAATCACTAATCCGTAAGCTATTGGTTAGGAATACTGATTGTATACAATAAATACGGTTCGATATAGAATCAGCTCATGTATACGTACATCTAATCGATGTAATACCTTTATACCAAAACACAAAAAAGTTAAAGGTGTAGTTTTTCGTAGGAAATCTTATTTTTAGTAGAAGGTCATATCCGATGAAATTCCAACAAAGTGCATCAGAGAATAATCAACGACATCCCAGAGAGACATTTTATCCCGAAAAGTCAAAATCAGGTTCAGGTTGATGAACTAGTATGTTGATAAAAATTACTTTCTGTCAGGTTTTATTCACCACTGTATTCGAACATAGCACTCAATGAAATTATTGGCAGTGATCAAACTACAGTGATACTACACGAAGATACTTGAGCACCTCTGTTCAGTAGTTTGAGGATTCTGAAAGATAAGAGTTTACATAATTCCAAATATATAATCTCAAGCGTTATACATCAGTCGCAACCGATGATACAGTTGGGCATATTCTGTAAACGTGTCTCTTCCTATTGAACTGATGATTTCTTCTCCTTCTTCGCTTGACCTATGTGCGCCGCTTCGGATACAGTGTCTGGAAGCTTCACGCCTCTAGTTTCCGGAAAGTTCAATGTCACAAGGCTTGCTAGAAGACCCATGACACCAAACAATACTAGTGGTAACGATGGCATATAAGTCGCCTGTAAGTGGAAACGAATGTTATGAAATTAGAGCTCGTTTTCAAACATAATGTATTTCATGACGACTAAACGGTTTCGGTACCAAATGATAATCGAATGAGCTAGATTTGCAGCGACGTTTGAAGGAAAGGAAAAGACAAATGAACAACAAACAAATGAGGAAATGTTCCGTCTGTTATACTCACTAATAAGGGAGTTTGTGGAGCAAACATGGAGCCAGTGCGCCCAATCATACTGCAAAAGGTGAGAAGAGAGTGCCGTAGTTGCGTTGGAAACATTTCAACGGTGTATATGTATATCAAGTTATAAGCAGTTGATATGCAGAATTTTCCCACCACAAATATGATCAAAGGGAAGTGCCACCAACCTAAAAAACAAAAAAGCTCATGTCGGGGTGTCCAGATTCGAGTTTGTTGAACTCAATCACACAAGAGTCCCTCTCACGAACCTGGTGGAATGAAAATCGTAACGATGCAGAAGAAACCGCTCAAGAGATACGCGATGCAGAGCGTCGGTTTGCGTCCAAGGTAGTCCGAGAGTATCCAAGATGCGAAGTGCGACGGAATTTCGACCGAGGCTACCAGGATAAAGTTGATATACTTGTCCCCTGGCACTGCCACTGACCGTAACGATAATCCGTAAAATACAAAGGCGCCGACTATCCAGCAGAAAGCACAAAGTAGGAGTCGAATTAAAATTCTTCTGTTACCGATTATTTCTTTCACCGGAGAAATACTCGGGGGGCTGCTTGTGGTGTACTAAAAAAAAAACGCGTCAGTACAAATTTCAAGGATTCAAAATTCGAACGACATCGTGATGTCATACCTCGTTGAGAATTTCTTTCCTCGAATTTCTTATCATTCTAATTGAATCTTCAGAAACCGGAATTTTGTTTCTCGCAGCGATTTGTCGCAGCACTGATTCCGCTTCTTCCAGTCTACCCTTACTCTGCAGCCATCTTCAAAAAACAAGATTGGGAATTTATAATCGACTGGATTCATTCTGCCAGATATTATTTCAATTTCGTTACCTCACTGACTCAGGAACTAAAAATGGCATAAATAGCACGAGGAATCCTGGCGTGTAATAAATTCGAAGAAGTATCCTCCAGGACCGAACGAGCATGGCGCATAACCCCAGGCCCATTAATGCGACCACGTACAAACATCCGATTATGATGCTCGCCTTGACTCGGTTTCTCGGCCCAACAAACTCCATTCCTACACAGATAAGAAGAAAAAGTAGTCGATTTAATATGCGCCTTGATTCTTGCTCAGATCGAATGGTCATTGCGTGACGTTTGCCTGTTTAATAATAAAAAAAGGTAATAATACTGTGCTCATAACGACCTAGCACAATTGCAGCACTGTACACTGCTGAACCCGACATCGCATCTAGGAACTCAAAAGTTACGAACATCTCGTAGTTGACGGAAAAGGACCGACATAGTCCAAGAATTGAGCTCATCGTGGTGCAAACAACGAGTATATTTCTTCTGCCGTACCTGAAATCAAAGTTGCAATTGAGTTTCTTTTTGTTTCAGAACAAAAAAATATTCCTGAATCTTCTTGTGACGAACTCACTTATCGGAAAGGTAGCCGGTAACTAACAAGCCAACGAATTGACCAATCTGACTCATCGTTCCTGGCAACGTCAACTTCCACAAATTATGGTCGCAAGTAAGATCCCACTGGAATCAAAGAAAGTTCAATTGGATTAAATCGTAGCATGTTGCGGTGATAAATGTCCAATTTTTTATTCCGGTACAGATCTTCGAGAAAATCGATACATATATTCAGATAGCCAGCGCTCTGCACCTACCAAAACTCTGGTGTATTCAGGTGGGTTGATTAACGCCTGAGAAATCAGTCAAAACAAATAGCAATGCATATAAAGTCGTGTATTTTTCAGAAATGATGCATACATGATAGTCCATACCATGAATAATGCATCGCGTGGTGGTATAACAATGTAATCCGGCTTTTGTGAACTTTTATAATGTAATTCTTGCAGTTGTTACCGCACTTACTTCGTTGAGAATCGTTCGTTCAGCTTCGGGATCGTAAACCCAGGCGTTGCAGTTCTCGGTTTGATTGATAAACAATTTCGCCGAACATGAATCCGTGGAGTTGTGGACTGTGAACCGCTTGCATGTGGCAGGTTTACCATCGGTGAAAGGAACCGCTTTTTGCAGCCATGACGTGTTGAAAGTAGCATTCGCAGGATCTTCACACTCTGGCACCAAACATCTGACCGATTGAAACAGTTATACATCGTCATGCGATTCAGTAATAATGAGTATTCAATGATAACAAACCTGTAGCTGACTGATCCAGTGGTGAAAGCGTAGCTCATAGAACGTGAAGCCGAAAGTATGAGTGGCATACTCAAGAAACAGAAGATGCCCACTGTGTAAAGACCGATGTGATCGATCTCGGGAAATTCGCGGGTTTTGTGATCGTCTTCCTTTTCATCTCCCGGCGCCGCTCCATACTGCACTTTCTTCATTTGAAGTTTTCAGATGGTGACTTTGAGAAAAAATCAGCCTCCAACTCATCCAACAGTACGTGCAAATTGATGAAAGGCTTCTGTCATAAATAGTCAAATTGAATGCACATATGTCAACGAATGTATCAATGTCAATCTGGTGCGCGTATGGGAGGCCACTTCTTAGTTATGTTTCATTCTCAATTGTGTTACTCAATAGGTCGTTTCGGAAAGATTTGATAAGCGCATATGCGATAACGCAGGCCACGACCCAGTTGCAATCAGCTGGTGATCAAGAGGTAATAGCGACGAGTCAGCCAACTGAATACTGACAAAAACACGAGAATGAACTGATATAATAGATTATGTATTCGAGCATTATACGCCTGCATGACGTCAAAAGACTCTACAGAAGAAATTCCATTCGTCATGCTCCTCTAATTTGAACGCTCAACCAATTGTTTGAGGTCTTCACATCTTATCTACTTCTCTACACGGTATCTAATAATAGTACGGCGACATTAAAGCCTTTTTTATGTATAAATCGAGACGTGATAAGATTTACTTTTTCTTATTAACAAGGACACATGCCACATGCCCGTCACGCCGAATCCAAAGACCAATAATGTATAAATCACACAGATATTAGACATGTGTATTTGCAGGCTTCTTCCAACGCATTGATTGCTAGATATATGACGGGGAATAATCATTCTCTCTGTCTATCTTATAATATGTTTAAAAATGTATAGATTAATTCATGAATGAGACAAAGTGAAATTTCTCTGTATATTTATGTGTGTATTTGTTTACACACGTCAAATTTATTTGAATAAGCAAATAATTAAATAAATAAAATGTCCACGCGGAATTTTTATTACATGCATATACTGACCAAAATTGTCTATCCCAAGTGAACTTGTATTATTACTTGCATTACTGGGTAAGTATGCACTAGAATATTTGATTGATTCTAGTAAATGTTCAATATATTACTACAAACATTTCTCTACGAGTGAAGGTTTGATTTTAGTCTCTAAACTGTGATAATCGATAACTACCTGATCACAATAATTATCCCAGTTGGAAAAGAAATGCTTTGAATTTTCGCGCCAATTACAGCCTCGCCGGTCACGAATCGATTCAGGTTAGTGAGTGGCCAACTTCAGGTCACGTTCGTGTTTACGCCCTCGATGAGTGCCAAGTGCTGTCAAAAGTCATTAAAATTAAGAATATCTTGTTAAAAAGTATAAGAAATGTACATGGCTCACGAAACTGTGTCACTGAAACTCACGGCGTGATAATCAATAGGGTTTCAGGAATGTTGAAAAACTTCCATAACCTCAAAAATCACTGTTAACAAAACTTATTTTAAAGGTTGGAATTGCATTACGTAGTATTTTCGTGTCTTTTAATCTTCTTTGTCACTTATCACTGTTTTCTAATCCCATCATCGTTTCGAAAGGGTCTCGAATCGATTAACACAAATTTATTGATCAGAGAACAATTCTGATTATATTGTTTCACGGGGTCAAAGAATGTTCTAACCTATAAATATTCAATAGAAAAAAAAAAATTCTATTTAGTATGAAGCTTTTTTCACATTTCAGAGCGTTGCGGATAATCAAAGGGGATAAAATAATCTGAATTATTGACTCAAAGTCGCTAGAATGGCTGTAATCAAGCACGCGTTACAGCGGGAAATTTTCACGCCTGCGGATGAGAAGCTATTGACTCTGTGTCACGTCTGCAAAGCTTTTAAGAAAAAGAAGACAAGCTTTTTGTGTATCGTAACGACGACCGATAGCCCAGCTTCTCTTTTGCTCCATCAGATCAAACAGAACGACAAAAATCTCTATAAGAAGAAACAGTCTTGGTCGCTGGCAGACATACAAATGGTAGACGGAGTCAGAACCGACTCCTTAGACCTGGAAATACACATAGATAAAGTCTACAAATGGACGGCTACCTACGCCCAAGAAAGAAGCACCTTTATACGGAATCTGTACACATATTCTTGCAGCATGCCTCAGAGGCCTGAATTCAAAAATATTCCCAACGACTGGATGATCGATCCTGCGTTGCTCAAGGAAAGTGACAGCATTATCTTCACCCCGGGTAAAGAAACGCTCTCGAAAATTTGTCCAGAATGTTAAATACAGGCTTGAGAACTCTTTATCTCAATTTCAGATCTACTATCGTCGCCTATATCCTCGGACTACCAACCAATAACGGACAAAGAGGCGACTTACCTTGCGTCGCTCGTTGCGAGTTGTGATTACGCGGTGTCAAACGCTGAACTTTTTATGGAAACATTGTCCAAGGATCTGTCCATACTGGATGGGGTAAATAGATCTTCGAATATTGAATTTACGAATTTGAGGATCTGTAAACTCTTTAAATTTTATTCCCCCAGCAAAATGTACAATCGGTCTTAGTCTCCGAGCCCCAAGTAACTCAGCTGATGAACGGAATTGAAGCTGCTATATCAGAAGCATCTTTGGTAGAATCACGACTCGCGGTGTACGACGAAGCGCTTGGCAGAATTAGAGATGCTATGGCAAGAGTCGGCCAGAAGAATCAAGCCATTCATACGGCCAATCACAACGCTAGACTTCTTCTTGATCAACTCGATGCCGTAATCGTAAGTTTCTTGGCACACGGAACGAGGGCATTGATCATTCAATCGGAGCAAAAGTTGTTCAGTCATCATTTTTCTTCACAGACTCAGCTGGACATACCAGCAGAGCATCAGCGCACATTGAGCGAAGCAGAACTCCCCGGAGGCAGGGAGGAACTCGGAAGAGCGGGTGCTGCTCTTCTCAAAGCTACGTCCGCCCCTTTGCCACCTGGTCTGGATAAGTTGGGTGCTGCTTCGGAACAACGCAGGCGACTCGACAAATTGAGGGCAAAATTTTCTCTAATTGTAGCCAGGCACTTGAACAATCTCTTCATACACTTGGTGCGTGATGAGAATATCCGTTATTCGATGTGCACTCGATTATCAAGACTTCGATTATTATGCTTCTCCCATTTTCTCACAGGGCAATGATGTAGGGGAGACTCCAGCCTCGACTGTTGACCTCACGCTACCCACACACCAAGCGGTACATCGAGAATTAGAACCCTATACTGAATTGATGAGACTATTGAGGGCTCTGGATAACAAGGCGTTCATACAACTCACAAAAGTCTATACCGGCACAATGTGCAAGCTCTACCAGAGAGACTTGAAACTGTTCTTTGAGGAAGCTAAGACTCGTGTTACGAGCAAGAAACTCAACGGTAATGCAACATTCCATGGATCATTGCATTATTGTATTCGATTTGAGGATCTTTAGGTGATTCTCTTCGCTAAACCGATCAATGACTCACATTTTTAGCCAACGTGTCCAAGTCTGGCGCGCAAAAAGGAGATGAGCTAATTAGTCCAGCCCCTCTGTGCCTCCTGGGTGGAGAAGTTTGGTCACCGCAGGGGGAAGGAGCCCTGCTGGATTCAGTGCTGGACAGAGCTCTGTCCCAGCTTCAGCCAGTGTGTCTCGCTGAACAGGCCTTTTGCGTATCGTTCTTCCAGCTTGATTCCGTTCTTTCGCCGATAAAAGTACGAACATTTGCTGTTTTCACAAATGTTAGTCCAATAATATTACGACTGAGTCGAACGTTTCGTTTATTTCTATTAGGGTAATGAAACTGACGAGCCAGATAATGCCAGTAATGGAGCAGCGAGTCCGGGATCGGCAACTTCTACTGCTAGTAAAAAACTGGAAAGACAAGTTAACGAGGAAGTACGAGCTACAATGGCTGCAATTTTTCATTCTCTCGAACCCGAGCTGAACAATTTTATATCCTACTTGGATAAAATCGACAGTTTGTGAGTTTCACTCTTGTTTGAACTTATGAGAATGTTAAATTTTCAAATCTTAATGCCAAGAATTCGATTTCAGCTGGTGTTTATACGTCCTAGTAAGGCTTTCACAGCATGTGATGTCTGCCCAGGATACTGGCTCTTTTCTTTCGATGACTTTTGCATCGGCGCTCGTCCAGGTCAAAAGATCATTCGATAAATTCATGCAGGCACAGCTTCAGTCTATCCTGCGAGACACAAAGGTCAACCGCAGAGCCAAGTGTGGGATCCTACCTTACGTAGAAAATCTCCAATCGTTTGCCAGGACTGCGGAACGAATATTCAAAAACTCTGACAGAAAAGTGGACCTAGAAAAATGGTACACCAAACTGGTTGAGGCAATGTTTGAGGCAATCGTAATACACAGTACTGAACATCACAAGACACCTCCTGAGGTCGTCAAGATGGGTAAACATTCGATAATAATTTGTCAATGATTCTACGTCAATTGTTTACACTGAAAAAGTAATATGAAACGTTTTGCAGAAAACTTTCATCACCTTTACGACTTGCTGTCTCAGCTGAAAATATCGGTGCTTGACCATGAGAGAAAAGAAGCAAAGCAAAAGTATCACGACGCGTTAAGATCCTATGTGATTCAGTACTTTGGACGGCCACTGGAGAAGTTGAACGTAAGTTTTGGTCTGTTTCTGTACCCAGAATTATGCTTCGTTGCAATGTTTACTGATTAATTCGACGTTTATTCATCCTTTTTCAGCTATTCTTCGAAGGTGTCCAAGCAAAGGTTGGCTCTGGGGTAAAAGAGTCCGAAATAAGTTATCAGATGGCTTTCAGTAAGCAGGAACTGAGGAGAGTCGTCAAAGAATATCCTGCCAGGGAGGTGAAAAAAGGATTGGAACATCTGTACAGAAAAGTTGAAAAGCATCTCTGCGAAGAAGAGAATTTGCTTCAGGTAATTCAATCGACTTTCGTCGACTAACTCGCCTATCAGTTGCCGAAAATGAGTATTAAATTCGGAGTTTTGTTCGTCTAATTTAGGTCGTATGGAGCGAAATGCAAAGAGAATTCATCGCACAGTACAAATACATCGAAGAATTGATTCAACGCTGTTACCCCGACAGTATGGTCACTTTGGAATTTACGATTCAAGAGATCTTGGAATTTTTCTCCGAGATTGCAAGATCACATTGAAAATTTTTGACAGTTTGAATGATTGCTTATTGCCGAAGAATGAGAATTCAGCATAACGACATAGTACGAAGATAACAGTAGCATACATTTTTGATCACACGTTTCAGAATAATGTAAATAATCATGTAAACATATTGTAGATATTTAAAACTGTTCCATTACAAGCTTGTGTGCTGACTTGTAAAAATATATCCGCTATTTAACTAAACTATTCAAGTTTCAATTTCTTTCTCTATGTGAAAATTCTGATCGACGAATGAAAAAGAATCATTAATCGGAATTCGTTTCCATTCAAACAAAAAAGAACCAGCATTTATATGACAATCGAGATTCTCTCATTATTCATTGTCATTTTATTGTTTCCTTTCTTTTTAGAGAAATGACGAATTCGATTCTCCCTCATTTGTTGAACTGTATGCTAAACTAAAGAAACTTGACAATTCATTGAACTCTGGTTTCTTTCTGTTTTGCAAAGGCATCAATAGGAATAAAACTAACAAGTCCAAACATAAGCGACGTATGTTTTTTTATTCTTCTTAGGCAGAGAGCTCGGATTGTTTGAATAGCTCTCTCCAATATACAAATATGTATTATACAGAGTAATACATTATACCACAGTTAACAGTCTACGCAAGTAAGCTAATGCACCCATCTCAAATTCACTCTTCCTTCGGGGGGGTCGGGGGTCCCCAGTTCCAGAAGATAGCGTCGGTAGCCTTGCACTGTAAAACAAGAAGAATATCAAACATTCGTTACATAAATAGAAACTTTTTATACTTTGAAGAAGGCACACAAATAAAGGAATATTCCACTTACAAAGACGGCGGTTCCCACGGCAGTAGCGACTCCGATAACAAGATGAAGATTATATTTCTTCTGTTTGGCGTCGTACCTCGCCTGCCACGAGCCCTGGGGTATTGGCAACTCGTTGAGGGTCGCTTGCTTGAAGTGGGGCGGAGGGTGGTAAGCGCGCGATCCTGAATGAATAAACGAATCTTACGTACAGCTAACGTTACGCTTTACTATTCGGTATCTTCAAACTTCAGTATGTCGTGTGTGAGAATTCATTATCGAATGATATCGAGTTAGATTGGAGGTTATGTTACGTCGCGCAGCAGCAGCATCAGATCTAATTTGCGTAGAATGGGTCTAACGCAACCGTGAATATACGAGACGAATAGTTTCGTCGGGAAAATAGTTTCAGGATCAAAGGGTCAGGGTTTTTGTACGGGAATCGTCTCGGTTACGTAACTACATCATTATCTGTGATATGTTGAATAAGGTGGAGTGAACGTTCGTATGCAGATACGAAGACACCTTAGTTCTAAAATTACGCAACGAGACGGTAATGTGGATTGTAAGCTATGTGAATGCAGAGTTATATTGACACAGTCACTTACCGCTACGGACCGCGTTGATAGCGACTGATCGCAGAATTTGATTCAACATTTTCACTTCCAAGTTTCGTTCGATTCTGATTTAAGAAGAACCGTGATAACGGTGGGCGAGTTACAACTGCAGCAGACGATCTACTTCCCACGGAAGCCCCGTAGTACGGAAGCTCGGTGGGGACATCTATGTACAGACATACACACTCAGTCGGTACCCGGGTTTATCTGACTGGGTCAGTCTGTCGTCAAGGCGCGTATTTTTTATTCGTTTTTAAATTAAATTTTACCCCAAATGTAATCTGGAAACTTGTTACAAATGAATATATTTCAATAAATGATTTTTCAATGCAAATCCATTGTTATTTTCAACTATTATTCTAATTCACGGTCGGAACATAGGTATATGAACAGACACACCGACTGACACAGTTTGGCGGCCGTACACCCGATAAATTTATTTTCGTCCTACCCCCCTTGAGAACGCGTCTTTTCACACATGCGAAGCGGGTGGAATCTGAGTTATTGTGACCGCTTGGCGAGCGGGCGCACATTTCCATTACAGCCCGCTTCGAGCGGGCGGAAATTATGAAAAGGCGTGGTTTCAAGGGGAGGGACGAAAAGAATCGTGTGCACCACGGGCGGAAGACGAGTTTCACACGTGAAATCGCCTCCTTTCCGCCCTTGATACACAATATACTAATTTCCGCAAGCCGTGCGTAAAGTTCGATTTTACGCACGCAAGCGTGCGTGTAATCGGACTTTACGCGCGTTTGTGATGAAAAATTTCGTTCGATACATGTGCGAAAGTTGTTTTTTGACTCGTGAGATTGTCACCCTCGCTTTGCTCGGGCGACAAACCTCCCACTCGTCTCAAAACAAACCTTTCGCACTTGTATCGAAATATACTATATTTCACCATGAAAGCTTCGAAAACGGGGGGTTTCGTAGCCTGCGATGCGGGTTTGCCATAAGACGCTTGGAAACCCTAGGGTTTGTAAAGTACTTTCGTAGTTTCGTACCCGCTGGCTTCGCAGGCTACGAAACCCCCCGTTTTCGAAACTCGTATGGTGAAAACTGTTTATTCCCTCTACCTGTTTAGCTCGTAATCTCCTATCATGCGCCTAGTTCATAAGTGTGTTTGCCTTACGATCACGTTTATTCTCATTGCTGTCACCCTTCTCCTAGGCTGTCATTTTTCTAGCTTTCATGCCGTAGTCGATCCCCTAGCAGATTCATTTACACCACTCTTCCTGGTGCTATTCTGGTGTATTTTTGGCGTGATGTTATTTTGGTGTGATATAGGTGGTATTTCAGTGACACACTGCAATCCGTCTAGAATTACCCCAAAATTGCACGGTGTGGTTTTGAATTTTTCACACTACTTTCACACCAATTTCACACCAACTAATTTTACACTGGTTTTACACCCGACCGATTTTTCACCGATTTTATACTAATTTTTCACCCCACCGATTTTACACCGAGTTTACACCGATTTTACATCCACCCATTTTTAGGCACGATCGTAGAAAACGGAGTGCCTTATACATTCGCCATCACAAAAAACGTCGGATCGAGTGAAAGTTCTGGAATCATGTAGGGAGCACGTTTTGGCACCCGGGTAGTCGTTTTCGAGCATTTTCAAGAGTGGTGTATGTGACCCCCCATTTCTTGTAAACCCGCTATCTGCCACACCGCTAAACTGATTCTGATGAAATTTGCAGAGGATATTTCTTTTGCCCTGAAGATGTCAGAATTTCATTGTGTACCCGATCCGACTTCCGGTTCAGAAATGGCGTTTGCTAACTTTGTCAATTTCGAAGATACAAAAGCGAGCTTTGGAATACAGCCTCGTGATCTCGAATCAAAATTTTGAGAATTTTTGAGGATTTTTCCGGCACCTGCGTCTCAGTGTCAAATCGTTGAAGTTGCTTGTAAACCCGCTATCTGCCACACCGCTAAACCGATTCTGATGAAATTTGCAGAGGATACTTCTTTTGCCCTGAAGATGTCAGAATTTCTTTGTGTACCCGATGCGACTTCCGGTTCAAAAATGGTGATTGCTGACTTTGTCAATTTTGAACGTACAATAGCGAGCTTTGGAATACAGCCTCCTGATCACAAATCAAAATTTTGAGAATTTTTTAGGATTTTTCCGGCACCTGCTTCTCGGTGTCAAATCATTGCAGTTGCTTGTAAACACGCGATCTGCCAAACCGCTGAACCGATTATGATGAAATTGGCAGAGGATACTTTTTTTACTCCAAAGATATGCAAATTTCATTGTAGACTCGATCCGACTTGCGGTTTAAAAACCGCGGTCGCTAGCTTCCTCAATTTTGAAGTTACGAGAGCGGTCCTTGGAATACGGTCTATTGGCTTCGATTCAAAATTTTTAAATTCTTGGGGGATTTTGAACACTATTACAAAACAGACTAGCACTGTACGATCGTGCCTTACGCAAAAAAGCGATGAGCTTTTTGGCTAAAACGGGCTAGTTAATTTGTATTTTCGGTGTATTTTGGCGTAACCGAATCCGCTAGGGTATATTCACTCACATGGGTCGCGATTCACCATTTTTTCGTACCGAAATTTTGAAATATCCACCCCTCAACGATACTGCGCGGCATCAGAGGGTCCTACAAGTACGATGTAGGATCGTGGGGCAGATATTCACTCACATGGGTCGCGATTCACCATTTTTTCGTACCGAAATTTTGAAATATCCACCCCTCGACGATACTGCGCGGCATCAGAGGGTCCTACAAGTACGATGTAGGATCGTGGGGCAGATATTCACTCACATGGGTCGCGAGTAACTATTTTTTCGTACCGAAATTTTGAAATATCCACCCCTCGACGATACTGCGCGGCATCAGAGGGTCCTACAAGTACGATGTAGGATCGTGGGGCAGATATTCCCTCACATGGGTCGCGAATAACTATTTTTTCGTACCGAAATTTTGAAATATCCACCCCTCGACGATACTGCGCGGCATCAGAGGGTCCTACAAGTACGATGTAGGATCGTGGGGCAGATATTCCCTCACATGGGTCGCGAATAACTATTTTTTCGTACCGAAATTTTGAAATATCCACCCCTCGACGATACTGCGCGGCATCAGAGGGTCCTACAAGTACGATGTAGGATCGTGGGGCAGATATTCCCTCACATGGGTCGCGAATAACTATTTTTTCGTACCGAAATTTTGAAATATCCACCCCTCGACGATACTGCGCGGCATCAGAGGGTCCTACAAGTACGATGTAGGATCGTGGGGCAGATATTCCCTCACATGGGTCGCGAATAACTATTTTTTCGTACCGAAATTTTGAAATATCCACCCCTCGACGATACTGCGCGGCATCAGAGGGTCCTACAAGTACGATGTAGGATCGTGGGGCAGATATTCCCTCACATGGGTCGCGAATAACTATTTTTTCGTACCGAAATTTTGAAATATCCACCCCTCGACGATACTGCGCGCTATCAGAGGGTCCTACAAGTACGATGTAGGATCGTGGGGCAGATATTCCCTCACATGGGTCGCGAATAACTATTTTTTCGTACCGAAATTTTGAAATATCCACCCCTCGACGATACTGCGCGGCATCAGAGGGTCCTACAAGTACGATGTAGGATCGTGGGGCAGATATTCCCTCACATGGGTCGCGAATAACTATTTTTTCGTACCGAAATTTTGAAATATCCACCCCTCGACGATACTGCGCGGCATCAGAGGGTCCTACAAGTACGATGTAGGATCGTGGGGCAGATATTCCCTCACATGGGTCGCGAATAACTATTTTTTCGTACCGAAATTTTGAAATATCCACCCCTCGACGATACTGCGCGGCATCAGAGGGTCCTACAAGTACGATGTAGGATCGTGGGGCAGATATTCCCTCACATGGGTCGCGAATTACTATTTTTTCGTACCGAAATTTTAAAATATCCACCCCGCGACGATACTGCGCGGCATCAGAGGGTCCTACAAGTACGATGTAGGATCGTGGGGCAGATATTCCCTCACATGGGTCGCGAATAACTATTATTTCGTACCGAAATTTTGAAATATCCACCCCTCGACGATACTGCGCGGCATCAGAGGGTCCTACAAGTACGATGTAGGATCGTGGGGCAGATATTCCCTCACATGGGTCGCGAATAACTATTTTTTCGTACCGAAATGTTGAAATATCCACCCCTCGTCAATACTGCGCGGCATTAGAGGGACTTACAAGTACGATGTAGGATCGTGGGGCAGATATTCCCTCACATGGTCGCGAATAACTATTTTTTCGTACCGAAATTTTGAAATATCCACCCCTCGACGATACTGCGCGGCATCAGAGGGTCCTACAAGTACGATGTAGGATCGTGGGGCAGATATTCCCTCACATGGGTCGCGATTAACTATTTTTTCGTACCGAAATTTTGAAATATCCACCCCTCGACGATACTGCGCGGCATCAGAGGTTCCCTACAAATTGCGATTTAGGATCGTGGGGCAGATATTCACTCACATGGGTCGCGAATAACTATTTTTTCGTACCAAATTTGTGAGATATCCACCCCTCGACGATATTACGCGACAGCAGAGGGTCCTACAAGTACGATGTAGGATCGTGGGGCAGATATTCTCTCACATGGGTCGCGAATAACTATTTTTTCGTACCGAAATTTTGAAATATCCACCCCTCGACGATACTGCGCGCTATCAGAGGGTCCTACAAGTACGATGCAGGATCGTGGGGCAGATATTCCCTCACAGCGGTCGCGAATAACTATTTTTTCGTACCGAAATTTTGAAATATCCACCCCTCGTGAATACTGCGCGGCATTAGAGGGTCCTACAAGTACGATGTAGGATCGTGGGGCAGATATTCCCTCACATGGTCGCGAATAACTATTTTTTCGTACCGAAATTTTGAAATATCCACCCCTCGTGAATACTGCGCGGCATCAGAGGGTCCTACAAGTACGGTGTAGGATCGTGGGGGAGATATTCCCTCACATGGGTCGCGAATAACTATTTTTTCGTACCGAAATTTTGAAATATCCACCCCTCGACGATACTGCGCGGCATCAGAGGGTCCTACAAGTACGATGTAGGATCGTGGGGCAGATATTCCCTCACATGGGTCGCCATACGCCATTTTTTCGTACCGAAATTTTGAAATATCCACCCCTCGACGATACTGCGCGGCATCAGAGAGTCCTACAAGTACGATGTAGCATCGTGGGGCAGATATTCCCTCACATGGGTCGCGAATAACTATTTTTTCGTACCGAAATTTTGAAATATCCACCCCTCGACGATACTGCGCGGCATCAGAGGGTCCTACAAGTACGATGTAGGATCGTGGGGCAGATATTTCCTCACATGGGTCGCGAATAACTATTTTTTCGTACCGAAATTTTGAAATATCCACCCCTCGACGATACTGCGCGGCATCAGAGGTTCCTACAAGTACGATGTAGGATCGTGGGGCAGATATTCCCTCACATGGGTCGCGAATAACTATTTTTTCGTACCGAAAATTTGAAATATCCACCCCGCGACGATACTGCGCGGCATCAGAAGGTCCTACAAGTACGATGTAGGATCGTGGGGCAGATATTC
>JAEUYN010001427.1:0-17740 GCA_018257835.1 Euura lappo
CGATCCTACATCGTACTTGTAGGAACCTCTGATGCCGCGCAGTATCGTCGAGGGGTGGATATTTCAAATTTTGGGTACGAAAAAATAGTTATTCGCGACCCATGTGAGGGAATATCTGCCCCACGATCCTACATCGTACTTGTAGGACCCTCTGATGCCGCGCAGTATCGTCGAGGGGTGGATATTTCAAAATTTCGGTACGAAAAAATGGTGAATCGCGACCCATGTGAGGGAATATCTGCCCCACGATCCTACATCGTACTTGTAGGACCCTCTGATGCCGCGCAGTATCGTCGCGGGGAGGATATTTTAAAATTTCGGTACGAAAAAATAGTAATTCGCAACCCATGTGAGGGAATATCTGCCCCACGATCCTACATCGTACTTGTAGGACCCTCTGATGCCGCGCAGTATCCTCGAGGGGTGGATATTTCAAATTTTCGTACGAAAAAATATTTATTCGCGACCCATATGAGGGAATATCTGCCCCACGATCCTACATCGTACTTGTAGGACCCTCTGATGCCGCGCAGTATCGTCGAGGGGTGGATATTTCAAAATTTCGGTACGAAAAAATAGTTATTCGCGACCCATGTGAGGGAATATCTGCCCCACGATCCTACATCGTACTTGTAGGACCCTCTGATGCCGCGCAGTATCGTCGAGGGGTGGATATTTCAAAATTTCGGCCCGAAAAAATAGTTATTCGCGACCCATGTGAGGGAATATCTGCCCCACGATCCTACATCGTACTTGTAGGACCCTCTGATGCCGCGCGGTATCGTCGAGGGGTGGATATTTCAAAATTTCGGTACTAAAAATAGTTATTCGCGACCCATGTGAGGGAATATCTGCCCCACGATCCTACATCGTACTTGTAGGACCCTCTGATGCCGCGCAGTATCGTCGCGGGGTGGATATTTCAAAATTTCGGTACGAAAAAATAGTTATTCGCGACCTATGTGAGGGAATATCTGCCCCACGATCCTACATCGTACTTGCAGGACCCTCTGATGCCGCGCAGTATCCTCGAGGGGTGGATATTTCAAATTTTCGTACGAAAAAATATTTATTCGCGACCCATGTGAGGGAATATCTGCCCCACGATCCTACATCGTACTTGTAGGACCCTCTGATGCCGCGCAGTATCGTCGAGGGGTGGATATTTCAAAATTTCGTTACGAAAAAATGGTGAATCGCGACCCACGTGACGGAATATCTGCCCCACGATCCTACATCGTACTTGTAGGACCCTCTGATGCCGCGCAGTATCCTCGAGGGGTGGATATTTCAAATTTTCGGTACGAAAAAATAGTTATTCGCGACCCATGTGAGGGAATATTATCTGCCCCACGATCCTACATCGTACTTGTAGGACCCTCTGATGCCGCGCAGTATCGTCGAGGGGTGGATATTTCAAAATTTCGTTACGAAAAAATAGTTATTCGCGACCCATGTGAGGGAATATCTGCCCCACGATCCTACATCGTACTTGTAGGACCCTCTGATGCCGCCAGTATCGTCGAGGGGTGGATATTTCAAAAATTTCGGTACGAAAAAATAGTTATTCGCGACCCATGTGAGGGAATATCTGCCCCACGATCCTACATCGTACTTGTAGGACCCTCTGATGCCACGCAGTATCGTCGAGGGGTGGATATTTCAAAATTTCGGTACGAAAAAATGGTGAATCGCGACCCATGTTAGGGAATATCTGCCCCACGATCCTACATCGTACTTGTGGGACCCTCTGATGCCACGCAGTATCGTCGAGGGGTGGATATTTCAAAATTTCGGTACGAAAAAATAGTTATTCGCGACCCATGTGAGGGAATATCTGCCCCACGATCCTACATCGTACTTGTAGGACCCTCTGATGCCGCGCAGTATCGTCGAGGGGTGGATATTTCAAAATTTCGTTACGAAAAAATGGTGAATCGCGACCCATGTGACGGAATATCTGCCCCACGATCCTACATCGTACTTGTAGGACCCTCTGATGCCGCGCAGTATCGTCGAGGGGTGGATATTTCAAAATTTCGGTACAAAAAAATAGTTATTCGCGACCCATGTGAGGGAATATCTGCCCCACGATCCTACATCGTACTTGTAGGACCCTCTGATGCCGCGCAGTATCCTCGAGGGGTGGATATTTCAAATTTTCGGTACGAAAAAATAGTTATTCGCGACCCATGTGAGGGAATATCTGCCCCACGATCCTACATCGTACTTGTAGGACCCTCTAATGCCGCGCAGTATTCACGAGGGGAGGATATTTCAAAATTTCGGTACGAAAAAATAGTTATTCGCGACCCATGTGAGGGAATATCTGCCCCCACGATCCTACATCGTACTTGTAGGACCGTCTGATGCCGCGCAGTATCGTCGAGGGGTGGATATTTCAAAATTTCGGTACGAAAAATAGTTATTCGCGACCCATGTGAGGGAATATCTGCCCCACGATCCTACATCGTACTTGTAGGACCCTCTGATGCCGCGCAGTATCGTCGAGGGGTGGATATTTCAAAATTTCGGTACGAAAAAATAGTTATTCGCGACCCATGTGAGGGAATATCTGCCCCACGATCCTACATCGTACTTGTAGGACCCTCTGATGCCGCGCAGTATCGTCGCGGGGTGGATATTTCAAATTTTCGGTACGAAAAAATAGTTATTCGCGACCTATGTGAGGGAATATCTGCCCCACGATCCTACATCGTACTTGCAGGACCCTCTGATGCCGCGCAGTATCCTCGAGGGGTGGATATTTCAAATTTTCGGTACGAAAAAATAGTTATTCGCGACCCATGTGAGGGAATATCTGCCCCACGATCCTACATCGTACTTGTAGGACCCTCTGATGCCGCGCAGTATCGTCGCGGGGTGGATATTTCAAAGTTTCGGTACGAAAAAATAGTTATTCGCGACCCATGTGAGGGAATATCTGCCCCACGATCCTACATCGTACTTGTAGGACCCTCTGATGCCGCGCAGTATCGTCGAGGGGTGGATATTTCAAAATTTCGGTACGAAAAAATGGTGAATCGCGACCCATGTGAGGGAATATCTGCCCCACGATCCTACATCGTACTTGTAGGACCCTCTGATGCCGCGCAGTATTGTCGCGGTGTGGATATTTCAAATTTTCGGTACGAAAAAATAGTTATTCGCGACCCATGTGAGGGAATATCTGCCCCACGATCCTACATCGTACTTGTAGGACCCTCTGATGCCGCGCAGTATCGTCGCGGGGAGGATATTTTAAAATTTCGGTACGAAAAAATAGTAATTCGCGACCCATGTGAGGGAATATCTGCCCCACGATCCTACATCGTACTTGTAGGACCCTCTGATGCCGCGCAGTATCCTCGAGGGGTGGATATTTCAAATTTTCGGTACGAAAAAATAGTTATTCGCGACCCATATGAGGGAATATCTGCCCCACGATCCTACATCGTACTTGTAGGACCCTCTGATGCCGCGCAGTATCCTCGAGGGGTGGATATTTCAAATTTTGGGTACGAAAAAATAGTTATTCGCGACCCATGTGAGGGAATATCTGCCCCACGATCCTACATCGTACTTGTAGGACCCTCTGATGCCGCGCAGTATTGTCGCGGGGTGGATATTTCAAATTTTCGGGACGAAAAAATAGTTATTCGCGACCCATGTGAGGGAATATCTGCCCCACGATCCTACATCGTACTTGTAGGACCCTCTGATGCCGCGCAGTATCGTCGAGGGGTGGATATTTCAAAATTTCGGTACGAAAAAATGGTGAATCGCGACCCATGTGAGGGAATATCTGCCCCACGATCCTACATCGTACTTGTAGGAACCTCTGATGCCGCGCAGTATCGTCGAGGGGTGGATATTTCAAAATTTCGGTACGAAAAAATAGTTATTCCCGACCCATGTGAGGGAATATCTGCCCCACGATCCTACATCGTACTTGTAGGACCCTCTGATGCCGCGCAGTATCGTCGAGGGGTGGATATTTCAAAATTTCGGTACGAAAAAAATAGTTATTCGCGACCCATGTGAGGGAATATCTGCCCCACGATCCTACATCGTACTTGTAGGACCCTCTGATGCCGCGCAGTATCGTCGAGGGGTGGATATTTCAAAATTTCGGTACGAAAAAATAGTGAATCGCGACCCATGTGAGGGAATATCTGCCCCACGATCCTACATCGTACTTGTAAGACCCTCTGATGCCGCGCAGTATCCTCGAGGGGTGGATATTTCAAAATTTCGTTACGAAAAAATGGTGAATAGCGACCCATGTGACGGAATATCTGCCCCACGATCCTACATCGTACTTGTAGGACCCTCTGATGCCGCGCAGTATCCTCGAGGGGTGGATATTTCAAAATTTCGGTACGAAAAAATAGTAATTCGCAACCCATGTGAGGGAATATCTGCCCCACGATCCTACATCGTACTTGTAGGACCCTCTGATGCCACGCAGTATCGTCGAGGGGTGGATATTTCGAAATTTCCGTACGAAAAAATAGTTACTTGCGACCCATGTGAGTGAATATCTGCCCCACGATCCTACATCGTACTTGTAGGACCCTCTGATGCCGCGCAGTATCCTCGAGGGGTGGATATTTCAAAATTTCGGTACGAAAAAATAGTTATTCGCGACCAATGTGAGGGAATATCTGCCCCACGATCCTACATCGTACTTGTAGGACCCTCTGATGCCGCGCAGTATCGTCGAGGGGTGGATATTTCAAAATTTCGGTACGAAAAAATAGTTATTCGCGACCCATGTGAGGGAATATCTGCCCCACGATCCTACATCGTACTTGTAGGAACCTCTGATGCCGCGCAGTATCCTCGAGGGGTGGATATTTCAAATTTTCGTACGAAAAAATATTTATTCGCGACCCATATGAGGGAATATCTGCCCCACGATCCTACATCGTACTTGTAGGACCCTCTGATGCCGCGCAGTATCCACGAGGGGTGGATATTTCAAATTTTCGGTACGAAAAAATAGTTATTCGCGACCCATGTGAGGGAATATCTGCCCCACGATCCTACATCGTACTTGTAGGACCCTCTGATGCCGCGCAGTATCGTCGAGGGGTGGATATTTAAAAATTTTGGTACGAAAAAATAGTTACTTGCGACCCATGTGAGTGAATATCTGCCCCACGATCCTACATCGTACTTGTAGGACCCTCTGATGCCGCGCAGTATCGTCGAGGGGTGGATATTTCAAAATTTCGGTACGAAAAATGGTGAATCGCGACCCATGTGAGTGAATATCTGCCCCACGATCCTACATCGTACTTGTAGGACCCTCTGATGCCGCGCAGTATCCTCGAGGGATGGATATTTCAAATTTTCGGTACGAAAAAAATAGTTATTCGCGACCCATGTGAGGGAATATCTGCCCCACGATCCTACATCGTACTTGTAGGACCGTCTGATGCCGCGCAGTATCGTCGCGGGGTGGATATTTCAAATTTTCGGTACGAAAAAATAGTTATTCGCGACCCATGTGAGGGAATATCTGCCCCACGATCCTACATCGTACTTGTAGGACCCTCTGATGCCGCGCAGTATCGTCGCGGGGTGGATATTTCAAAATTTCGGTACGAAAAAATAGTGATTCGCGACCCATGTGAGGGAATATCTGCCCCACGATCCTACATCGTACTTGTAGGACCCTCTGATGCCGCGCAGTATCGTCGAGGGGTGGATATTTCAAAATTTCGGTACGAAAAAATGGTGAATCGCGACCCATGTGAGTGAATATCTGCCCCACGATCCTACATCGTACTTGTAGGACCCTCTGATGCCGCGCAGTATTGTCGCGGTGTGGATATTTCAAATTTTCGGTACGAAAAAATAGTTATTCGCGACCCATGTGAGGGAATATCTGCCCCACGATCCTACATCGTACTTGTAGGACCCTCTGATGCCGCGCAGTATCGTCGCGGGGAGGATATTTTAAAATTTCGGTACGAAAAAATAGTAATTCGCGACCCATGTGAGGGAATATCTGCCCCACGATCCTACATCGTACTTGTAGGACCCTCTGATGCCGCGCAGTATCCTCGAGGGATGGATATTTCAAATTTTCGGTACGAAAAAAATAGTTATTCGCGACCCATGTGAGGGAATATCTGCCCCACGATCCTACATCGTACTTGTAGGACCCTCTGATGCCGCGCAGTATCGTCGCGGGGTGGATATTTCAAAATTTCGGTACGAAAAAATAGTTATTCGCGACCTATGTGAGGGAATATCTGCCCCACGATCCTACATCGTACTTGCAGGACCCTCTGATGCCACGCAGTATCCTCGAGGGGTGGATATTTCAAATTTTCGGTACGAAAAAATATTTATTCGCGACCCATATGAGGGAATATCTGCCCCACGATCCTACATCGTACTTGTAGGACCCTCTGATGCCGCGCAGTATCCTCGAGGGGTGGATATTTCAAATTTTGGGTACGAAAAAATAGTTATTCGCGACCCATGTGAGGGAATATCTGCCCCACGATCCTACATCGTACTTGTAGGACCCTCTGATGCCGCGCAGTATTGTCGCGGGGTGGATATTTCAAATTTTCGGGACGAAAAAATAGTTATTCGCGACCCATGTGAGGGAATATCTGCCCCACGATCCTACATCGTACTTGTAGGACCCTCTGATGCCGCGCAGTATCGTCGCGGGGAGGATATTTCAAAATTTCGGTACGAAAAAATAGTTATTCGCGACCCATGTGAGGGAATATCTGCCCCACGATCCTACATCGTACTTGTAGGACCCTCTGATGCCGCGCAGTATCGTCGAGGGGTGGATATTTCAAAATTTCGGTACGAAAAAATATTTATTCGCGACCCATGTGAGGGAATATCTGCCCCACGATCCTACATCGTACTTGTAGGACCCTCTGATGCCGCGCAGTATCCTCGAGGGGTGGATATTTCAAATTTTCGGTACGAAAAAATAGTTATTCGCGACCCATGTGAGGGAATATCTGCCCCACGATCCTACATCGTACTTGTAGGACCCTCTGATGCCGCGCAGTATTGTCGCGGGGTGGATATTTCAAATTTTCGGGACGAAAAAATAGTTATTCGCGACCCATGTGAGGGAATATCTGCCCCACGATCCGACATCGTACTTGTAGGACCCTCTGATGCCGCGCAGTATCGTCGCGGGGAGGATATTTTAAAATTTCGGTACGAAAAAATAGTAATTCGCGACCCATGTGAGGGAATATCTGCCCCACGATCCTACATCGTACTTGTAGGACCCTCTGATGCCGCGCAGTATCCTCGAGGGGTAGATATTTCAAAATTTCGTTACGAAAAAATGGTGAATCGCGACCCATGTGAGTGAATATCTGCCCCACGATCCTACATCGTACTTGTAGGACCCTCTGATGCCGCGCAGTATCCTCGAGGGGTGGATATTTCAAATTTTTGGTACGAAAAAATAGTTATTCGCGACCCATGTGAGGGAATATCTGCCCCACGATCCTACATCGTACTTGTAAGACCCTCTGATGCCGCGCAGTATCGTCGCGGGGTGGATATTTCAAATTTTGGGTACGAAAAAATAGTTATTCGCGACCCATGTGAGGGAATATCTGCCCCACGATCCTACATCGTACTTGTAGGACCCTCTGATGCCGCGCAGTATCGTCGAGGGGTGGATATTTCAAAATTTCGGTACGAAAAAATAGTTATTCGCGACCCATGTGAGGAAATATCTGCCCCACGATCCTACATCGTACTTGTAGGACCCTCTGATGCCGCGCAGTATCGTCGAGGGGTGGATATTTCAAAATTTCGGTACGAAAAAATGGTGAATCGCGACCCATGTGAGGGAATATCTGCCCCACGATCCTACATCGTACTTGTAGGACCCTCTGATGCCGCGCAGTATCCTCGAGGGGTGGATATTTCAAATTTTCGGTACGAAAAAATAGTTATTCGCGACCCATGTGAGGGAATATCTGCCCCACGATCCTACATCGTACTTGTAGGACCCTCTGATGCCGCGCAGTATCGTCGCGGGGTGGATATTTCAAATTTTCGGTACGAAAAAATAGTTATTCGCGACCCATGTGAGGGAATATCTGCCCCACGATCCTACATCGTACTTGTAGGACCCTCTGATGCCGCGCAGTATCCTTGAGGGGTGGATATTTCAAATTTTGGGCACGAAAAAATAGTTATTCGCGACCCATGTGAGGGAATATCTGCCCCACGATCCTACATCGTACTTGTAGGACCCTCTGATGCCGCGCAGTATCGTCGAGGGGTGGATATTTCAAAATTTCGGTACGAAAAAATAGATATTCGCGACCCATGTGAGGGAATATCTGCCCCACGATCCTACATCGTACTTGTAGGACCCTCTGATGCCGCGCAGTATCGTCGCGGGGAGGATATTTCAAAATTTCGGTACGAAAAAATAGTAATTCGCAACCCATGTGAGGGAATATCTGCCCCACGATCCTACATCGTACTTGTAGGACCCTCTGATGCCGCGCAGTATCCTCGAGGGGTGGATATTTCAAATTTTCGGTACGAAAAAATAGTTATTCGCGACCCATGTGAGGGAATATCTGCCCCACGATCCTACATCGTACTTGTAGGACCCTCTGATGCCGCGCAGTATCGTCGAGGGGTGGATATTTCAAAATTTCGGTACGAAAAAATGGTGAATCGCGACCCATGTGAGGGAATATCTGCCCCACGATCCTACATCGTACTTGTAGGAACCTCTGATGCCGCGCAGTATCGTCGAGGGGTGGATATTTCAAATTTTCGGTACGAAAAAATAGTTATTCGCGACCCATGTGAGGGAATATCTGCCCCACGATCCTACATCGTACTTGTAGGACCCTCTGATGCCGCGCAGTATCGTCGAGGGGTGGATATTTCAAGATTTCGGTACGAAAAAATAGTTATTCGCGACCCATGTGAGGGAATATCTGCCCCACGATCCTACATCGTACTTGTAGGACCCTCTGATGCCGCGCAGTATCGTCGCGGGGTGGATATTTCAAAATTTCGGTACGAAAAAATAGTTATTCGCGACCTATGTGAGGGAATATCTGCCCCACGATCCTACATCGTACTTGCAGGAACCTCTGATGCCGCGCAGTATCCTCGAGGGGTGGATATTTCAAATTTTCGTACGAAAAAATATTTATTCGCGACCCATATGAGGGAATATCTGCCCCACGATCCTACATCGTACTTGTAGGACCCTCTGATGCCGCGCAGTATCGTCGAGGGGCGGATATTTCAAAAGTTCGGTACGAAAAAATGGTGAATCGCGACCCACGTGACTGAATATCTGCCCCACGATCCTACATCGTACTTGTAGGACCCTCTGATGCCGCGCAGTATCCTCGAGGGGTGGATATTTCAAAATTTCGGTACGAAAAAATGGTGAATCGCGACCCATGTGAGTGAATATCTGCCCCACGATCCTACATCGTACTTGTAGGACCCTCTGCTGTCGCGTAATATCGTCGAGGGGTGGATATTTCACAATTTCGTTACGAAAAAATAATGAATCGCGACCCATGTGAGTGAATATCTGCCCCACGATCCTACATCGTACTTGTTGGACCCTCTGATGCCGCGCAGTATCGTCGAGGGGTGGATATTTCAAAATTTCGTTACGAAAAAATGGTGAATCGCGACCCACGTGACGGAATATCTGCCCCACGATCCTACATCGTACTTGTAGGACCCTCTGATGCCGCGCAGTATCCTCGAGGGGTGGATATTTCAAAATTTCGTTACGAAAAAATGGTGAATCGCGACCCATGTGACGGAATATCTGCCCCACGATCCTACATCGTACTTGTAGGACCCTCTGATGCCGCGCAGTATCCTCGAGGGGTGGATATTTCAAATTTTCGGTACGAAAAAATAGTTATTCGCGACCCATGTGAGGGAATATTATCTGCCCCACGATCCTACATCGTACTTGTAGGACCCTCTGATGCCGCGCAGTATCGTCGAGGGGTGGATATTTCAAAATTTCGTTACGAAAAAATGGTGAATCGCGACCCATGTGACGGAATATCTGCCCCACGATCCTACATCGTACTTGTAGGACCCTCTGATGCCGCGCAGTATCGTCGAGGGGTGGATATTTCAAAATTTCGGCCCGAAAAAATAGTTATTCGCGACCCATGTGAGGGAATATCTGCCCCACGATCCTACATCGTACTTGTAGGACCCTCTGATGCCGCGCAGTATCCTCGAGGGGTGGATATTTCAAATTTTCGGTAAGAAAAAATAGTTATTCGCGACCCATATGAGGGAATATCTGCCCCACGATCCTACATCGTACTTGTAGGACCCTCTGATGCCGCGCAGTATCGTCGCGGGGTGGATATTTCAAAATTTCGGCACGAAAAAATAGTTATTCGCGACCCATGTGAGGGAATATCTGCCCCACGATCCTACATCGTACTTGTAGGACCCTCGGATGCCGCGCAGTATCGTCGAGGGGTCGATATTTCAAAATTTCGGTACGAAAAAATAGTTACTTGCGACCCATGTGAGTGAATATCTGCCCCACGATCCTACATCGTACTTGTAGGACCCTCTGATGCCGCGCAGTATCGTCGCGGGGTGGATATTTCAAATTTTCGGTACGAAAAAATAGTTATTCGCGACCCATGTGAGGGAATATCTGCCCCACGATCCTACATCGTACTTGTAGGACCGTCTGATGCCGCGCAGTATCGTCGAGGGGCGGATATTTCAAAATTTCGGTACGAAAAAATAGTTATTCGCGACCTATGTGAGGGAATATCTGCCCCACGATCCTACATCGTACTTGCAGGACCCTCTGATGCCGCGCAGTATCCTCGAGGGGTGGATATTTCAAATTTTCGGTACGAAAAAATAGTTATTCGCGACCCATGTGAGGGAATATCTGCCACACGATCCTACATCGTACTTGTAGGACCCTCTGATGCCGCGCAGTATCGTCGCGGGGTGGATATTTCAAAATTTCGGTACGAAAAAATAGTTATTCGCGACCCATGTGAGGGAATATCTGCCCCACGATCCTACATCGTACTTGTAGGACCCTCTGATGCCGCGCAGTATCGTCGAGGGGTGGATATTTCAAAATTTCGGTACGAAAAAATGGTGAATCGCGACCCATGTGAGGGAATATCTGCCCCACGATCCTACATCGTACTTGTAGGACCCTCTGATGCCGCGCAGTATTGTCGCGGTGTGGATATTTCAAATTTTCGGTACGAAAAAATAGTTATTCGCGACCCATGTGAGGGAATATCTGCCCCACGATCCTACATCGTACTTGTAGGACCCTCTGATGCCGCGCAGTATCGTCGCGGGGAGGATATTTTAAAATTTCGGTACGAAAAAATAGTAATTCGCGACCCATGTGAGGGAATATCTGCCCCACGATCCTACATCGTACTTGTAGGACCCTCTGATGCCGCGCAGTATCCTCGAGGGGTGGATATTTCAAATTTTCGGTACGAAAAAATATTTATTCGCGACCCATATGAGGGAATATCTGCCCCACGATCCTACATCGTACTTGTAGGACCCTCTGATGCCGCGCAGTATCGTCGCGAGGTGGATATTTCAAAATTTCGGCACGAAAAAATAGTTATTCGCGACCCATGTGAGGGAATATCTGCCCCACGATCCTACATCGTACTTGTAGGACCCTCTGATGCCGCGCAGTATCGTCGAGGGGTGGATATTTCAAAATTTCGGTACGAAAAAATAGTTATTCGCGACCCATGTGAGGGAATATCTGCCCCACGATGCTACATCGTACTTGCAGGACTCCCTGATGCCGCGCAGTATCGTCGAGGGGTGGATATTTCAAAATTTCGGTACGAAAAAATAGTTATTCGCAACCCATGTGAGGGAATATCTGCCCCACGATCCTACATCGTACTTGTAGGACCCTCTGATGCCGCGCAGTATCGTCGAGGGGTGGATATTTCCAAATTTCGGTACGAAAAAATAGTTATTCGCGACCCATGTGAGGGAATATCTGCCCCACGATCCTACATCGTACTTGTAGGGACCTCTGATGCCGCGCAGTATCGTCGAGGGGTGGATATTTCAAAATTTCGGTACGAAAAATGGTGAATCGCGACCCATGTGAGGGAATATCTGCCCCACGATCCTACATCGTACTTGTAGGACCCTCTGATGCCGCGCAGTATCGTCGAGGGGTGGATATTTCAAAATTTCGGTACGAAAAAATAGTTATCCGCGACCCATGTGAGGGAATATCTGCCCCACGATCCTACATCGTACTTGTAGGACCCTCTGATGCCGCGCAGTATCGTCGCGGGGTGGATATTTCAAATTTTCGGTACGAAAAAATAGTTATTCGCGACCCGTGTGAGGGAATATCTGCCCCACGATCCTACATCGTACTTGTAGGACCCTCTGATGCCGCGCAGTATCGTCGAGGGGTGGATATTTCAAAATTTCGGTACGAAAAAATGGTGAATCGCAACCCATGTGAGGGAATATCTGCCCCACGATCCTACATCGTACTTGTAGGACCCTCTGATGCCGCGCAGTATTGTCGCGGTGTGGATATTTCAAATTTTCGGTACGAAAAAATAGTTATTCGCGACCCATGTGAGGGAATATCTGCCCCACGATCCTACATCGTACTTGTAGGACCCTCTGATGCCGCGCAGTATCGTCGCGGGGAGGATATTTTAAAATTTCGGTACGAAAAAATAGTAATTCGCGACCCATGTGAGGGAATATCTGCCCCACGATCCTACATCGTACTTGTAGGACCCTCTGATGCCGCGCAGTATCGTCGCGAGGTGGATATTTCAAAATTTCGGTACGAAAAAATAGTTATTCGCGACCCATGTGAGGGAATATCTGCCCCACGATCCTACATCGTACTTGTAGGACCCTCTGATGCCTCGCAGTATCGTCGAGGGGTGGATATTTCAAAATTTCGGTACGACAAAATAGTTACTTGCGACCCATGTGAGTGAATATCTGCCCCACGATCCTACATCGTACTTGTAGGACCCTCTGATGCCGCGCAGTATCGTCGAGGGGTGGATATTTAAAAATTTCGGTACGAAAAAATAGTTATTCGCGACCCATGTGAGGGAATATCTGCCCCGCGATCCTACATCGTACTTGTAGGACCCTCTGATGCCGCGCAGTATCGTCGCGGGGTTGATATTTCAAAATTTCGGCCCGAAAAAATAGTTATTCGCGACCCATGTGAGGGAATATCTGCCCCACGATCCTACATCGTACTTGCAGGACCCTCTGATGCCGCGCAGTATCCTCGAGGGGTGGATATTTCAAATTTTCGTACGAAAAAATATTTATTCGCGACCCATATGAGGGAATATCTGCCCCACGATCCTACATCGTACTTGTAGGACCCTCTGATGCCGCGCAGTATCCACGAGGGGTGGATATTTCAAATTTTCGGTACGAAAAAATAGTTATTCGCGACCCATGTGAGGGAATATCTGCCCCACGATCCTACATCGTACTTGTAGGACCCTCTGATGCCGCGCAGTATCGTCGAGGGGCTGATATTTCGAAATTTCGGTACTAAAAATAGTTATTCGCGACCCATGTGAGGGAATATCTGCCCCACGATCCTACATCGTACTTGTAGGACCCTCTGATGCCGCGCAGTATCGTCGAGGGGTGGATATTTCAAAATTTCAGCCCGAAAAAATAGTTATTCGCGACCCATGTGAGGGAATATCTGCCCCACGATCCTACATCGTACTTGTAGGACCCTCTGATGCCGCGCAGTATCGTCGAGGGGTGGATATTTCAAAATTCGGGTACGCAAAAATAGTTATTCGCGACCCACGTGAGGGAATATCTGCCCCACGATCCTACATCGTACTTGTAGGACCCTCTGATGCCGCGCAGTATCGTCGAGGGGTGGATATTTCAAAATTTCGGTACAAAAAAATAGTGCTTCGCGACCCATGTGAGGAAATATCTGCCCCACGCTTCTACACCGTACTTGTAGGACCCTCTGATGCCGCGCAGTATCGTCGAGGGGTGGATATTTCAAAATTTCGGTACGAAAAAATAGTTATTCGCGACCCATGTGAGGGAATATCTGCCCCACGATCCTACATCGTACTTGTAGGACCCTCTGATGTCGCACAATATCGTTGAGGGGTGGATATTTCAAAATTTCGGTACTAAAAAACGGTGAATCGCGACCCATGTGAGGAAATATCTGCCCCACGATCCTACATCGTACTTGTAGGACCCTCTGATGCCGCGCAGTATCGTCGAGGGGTGGATATTTCAAAATTTCGGTACTAAAAAATAGTTATTCGCGACCCATGTGAGGGAATATCTGCCCCACGATCCTACATCGTACTTGTGGGACCCTCTGCTGTCGCTCAATATCATTGAGGTGTGGATATTTCAAAATTTCGGTACGAAAAAATAGTTACTCGCGACCCATGTAAGGGTATATCTGCTCCACGATCCTACATCGTACTTGTGGGACCCTCTGCTGTCGCTCAATATCGTTGAGGTGTGGATATTTCAAAATTTTCGTACGAAAAAATAGTTACTCGCGACCCATGTGAGGGAATATCTGCCCCACGATCCTACATCGTACTTGTAGGACCCTCTGATACCGCGCAGTATCCTCGAGGGGTGGATATTTCAAAATTTCGGTACGAAAAAATGGTGAATCGCGACCCATGTGAGGGAATATCTACCCCACGATCCCACATCGTACTTGTAGGACCCTCTGATGCCGCGCGGTATCGTCGAGGGGTGGATATTTCAAAATTTCGGTACGAAAAAATAGTTATTCGCAACCCATGTGAGGGAATATCTGCCCCACGATCCTACATCGTACTTGTACGACCCTCTGATGCCGCGCAGTATCGTCGAGGGGTGGATATTTCAAAATTTCGGTACGAAAAAATGGTGAATCGCGACCCATGTGAGGGAATATCTGCCCCACGATCCTACATCGTACTTGTAGGACCCTCTGATGCCGCGCAGTATCGTCGAGGGGTGGATATTTCAAAATTTCGGTACGAAAAAATAGTTATTCGAGACCCATGTGAGGGAATATCTGCCCCACGATCCTACATCGTACTTGTAGGACCGTCTGATGCCGCGCAGTATCGTCGAGGGGTGGATATTTCAAAATTTCGGTACGAAAAAATAGTTATTCGCGACCCATGAGAGATATCGCGGTCTGTCGTACTTGTAGGACCCTCTGATGCGCACCCGGTCAAAATTTCGGCCCAATAGTTATTCGCGACCCATGTGAGGGAATATCTGCCCCACGATCCTACATCGTACTTGTAGGACCCTCTGATGCCGCGCAGTATCGTCGAGGGGTGGATATTTCAAAATTTCGGCCCGAAAAAATAGTTATTCGCGACCCATGTGAGGGAATATCTGCCCCACGATCCTACATCGTACTTGTAGGACCCTCTGATGCCGCGCAGTATCGTCGAGGGGTGGATATTTCAAAATTTCGGTACGAAAAAATAGTTATTCGCGACCCATGTGAGGGAATATCTGCCCACGATCCTACATCGTACTTGTAGGACCCTCTGATGCCGCGCAGTATCGTCGAGGGGTGGATGTTTCAAATTTTCGGTACGAAAAAATAATTACTTGCGACCCATGTGAGTGAATATCTGCCCCACGATCCTACATCGTACTTGTAGGACCCTCTGATGCCGCAGTATCGTCCCTGGATATTTCAAAATTTCAATGAAAAATAGTTATTCGCGACCCATGTGGGGAATATCTGCCCACGATCCTACATCGTACTTGTAGGACCCTCTGATGCCGCGCAGTATTCACGAGGGGTGGTTATTTCAAAATTTCGGTACGAAAAAATAGTTATTCGCGACCCATGTGAGGGAATATCTGCCCACGATCCTACATCGTACTTGTAGGACCCTCTGATACCGCGCAGTATCGTCGAGGGGTGGATATTTCAAAATTTCGGCCCGAAAAAATAGTTATTCGCGACCCATGTGAGGGAATATCTGCCCCACGATCCTACATCGTACTTGTAGGACCCTCTGCTGTCGCGCAATATCGTCGACGGGTGGGTATTTCAAAATTTCGGTGCGAAAAAATAGTTACTCGCGACCCATGTGAGTGAATATCTGCCCCACGATCCTACATCGTACTTGTAGGAACCTCTGATGCCACGCAGTATCGTCGAGGGTGGATATTTCAAAATTTCGGTACGAAAAAATGGTGAATCGCGACCCATGTGAGTGAATATCTGCCCCACGATCCTACATCGTACTTGTAGGACCCTCTGATGCCGCGCAGTATCCTCGAGGGGTGGATATTTCAAAATTTCGGTACGAAAAAGTAGTTATTCGCGACCCATGTGAGTGAATATCTGCCCCACGATCATTTTCTTATTGATGAGGTTGGCGTCTCGAGGATTCTCTCATCGTACGTCTCGAAGTCGCGGGGACGGAGTCCTGATGGTATTCAGCTAAGTCATCTCAAGGAGTATCTCGCTGTTATCGCGCCACATCTGACTCTCCTCTTTAACTCCTCATTGCGGAGTGGTGTCTTTCCTCAACTCTGGAAAATGGCGTACGTCATCCCGATATCTAAATGTGACCCGCCTAGCTGCGAGTCTGACACACGCCCGGTAGCGAATCTCGGACACTTATCCAAAGTCTTTGAACGACTAGTTGCTGACCAGCTGGTGTCTTATCTCGACTCCAATGCTATCCTTGATCCACTGCAATCAGGTTTTCGGAAGTCTTACAGCACTCAATCAGCATTGTTGAAGGTGCTCGATGATGTTAGAGAGGCTATTGATAACAAATGTGTCACAGTTCTCATTTTGTTTGACTTCAGCAAGGCGTTTGATAGCATTGATCATAAATTACTTCTCTCCAAGCTACACCGCTACGGCCTAACGACTACCGCGATCAGATGGTTTCACTCTTATCTGACTGGTAGAACCCAGGCGGTCCAAGATCTCACGGGGGGTCACTCGTCCTTCCTCGCTAACCATTCAGGGGTACCACAGGGCTCTGTCCTTGGTCCCCTCCTCTTCCTCCTTTTTATTAACGATTTAGGTAGAGTTCTGACCTTCTCGAAACACCTCCTATTTGCTGATGATCTGCAAATCTATTTGCATGCTCCTATGGCAGACATTGTTGTTGCTATCGCCAATATTACTACGGATGCCGAGGCTGTCTCTCAGTGGGCAACCGATAACGGACTCCGACTAAATATCGCCAAAACGAAGGCAATCATCCTGGGGAGTACGCCCTATCTAAGCCAGTTAAGAGAGCAACACCTCCCGCCCATAGTTGTCAATGGTCTTGTTGTCCCTTATGCAGATTCAGTTCGGAACCTTGGTGTCCAGATATCCGCTGACCTGTCGTGGAATAGCCATGTTTCGCTTGTTTCAAGAAGAGTTCATGCAACTCTGTATAAACTTAAACACCACAAAGAAGCCCTATCTCCGCCTGTAAAGACCCTCCTTGTAAGTGCTTTAATCCTGCCTCACTTGGACTACTGTTGCTTAGTCTATAATGATGCTTCGGACTACCTAAATTTGAAGTTACAGAGGTCAGTGAATTGTGCAATCCGTTTTATCTTCGGGTTAAGGAGGGACGTTCACATCACGCCGTATCGCCTTAAGTTGAACTGGCTAACGGTCGCCGATCGGCGGTTGTTCTTTCTTGGCTGC